>MJUT01054158.1:124362-138054 GCA_002080005.1 Gigantidas platifrons | reverse complement strand
CTACAACAGAGTAGTTACAACATAGTAATTACAACAAAGTAGATACAACAAAGTAGTTACAACAATGTATGTATAACAGAGTAGTTACGACAGACTAGTTGCCACAACGTAGTTACAACAGAGTAGCTACCACAACTTAGTTACGACAAAGTAGCAACAACCACTTTGCTACAACAAAGTAGTTACAACAAAGTACTTACAGTAATTACAATAACTTAGTTACAAAAAAGTAATTATAACAATTTAGTTACAACAATGTAGTTAACAAAAAGTGGTTACAACAACGTAGCTACAACAGAGTAGTTATAACAAAATAGTTACAACAACGTAGTTACAACAGAGTAGTTCCAACATAGTAGTTACACCAAAGTAGTTACAACAAAGCAATTACAACAAAGTAGTTACAACAATGTAGTTGCAACAAAGAAGTGACAACAATGTAGTTACAACAAAGTAGTGACAACAATGTACTTACAACAAAGTAGTTACAAGAACGTAGTTACAACTATGTAGTTACAACAAAGTAGTTACAACAACATAGTTACATCAACCTAGTTACAACAAAACAGTTACAAAAAATTAGCTACAGCAACGTAATTACAACAAAATAGCTACAACAAAGTAGTTACAACAATGTAGTTACAACACTTAGCTACAACATAGTAGCTACCACATAGTAGTTACACCAAAGTAGTTACAACAAAGTAATTACAACAAATTAATTACAACAAAGTAGTTACAACAACGTATGTATAACAGAGTAGTTACGACAGAGTAGTTGCCAAAACGTAGTTACAACAGAGTAGCCATCACAACCTAGTTACGACAAAGTAGTAACAACCACTTTGCTACAACAAAGTAGTTACAACAAAGTACTTACAACAACGTTGTTACAACAACGTAGTTACAATAGAGTAGCTACAACAGAGTAATTACAACAAAGTAGATACAACAAAGTAGTTACAACACAGTAGTTCCAACAACATAGTTACAAAAACGTAGTTAGAACAACGTTGTTACAATAGAGTAGTCACAACAACTTACTGACAACAAAGTGATTAGAACAACGTAGCTATAGCAACGTCGTTACACCAACGTAGTTATAACGGTATAGTTACAACAAAGTAGTTCCAACAAAGTAACTTGGTTACGACAAAGTAGTTGCAACCATTAAGGTAGAACAAAATAGTTACAGCAAAGTAGTTACAACAAATTAGTTACAAAACAGTAGTTACACCATAGTAGATAAAACAAAGTAGATCCAACAACATAGTTACGAAAACGTAGTTAGAACAACGTTGTTACAACAGAGTATTCACAACAACGTACTGACAACAAAGTGATTAGAACTACATAGCTATAACAACGTCGTTACACCAATGTAGTTATAACAGTGTTGTTACAACAGAGTAGTTCCAACAAAGTAATAATTACAATTTAGTTACGACAAAGTAGTTACAACCAATTAGCTACAACAAAATAGTTACAACAAAGTAATTACAACAACTTAGTTACAACAAAGTAATTAAAACATTTTAGTTCCAACAATGTAGTTGCCAAAAATTGGTTACAACAACGTAGTTCCAACAACGTAGTTACAACAGAGTGGTTACAACAAAGTAGTTACAACAAAATAGTTACAACTACATGGTTCCAACAACGCAATTACAAGTATGTAGTTACAACGAAAGCAGTTACAACAAAGTTGGTACAACAAAGTAATTACAACAACGTAGTTACAATAACGTAGCTACAACAGAGTAGTTACAACATAGTAGTTACAACAAAGTAGTTACAACAAAGTAATTACAACAAAGTAATTACAACAAAGTAGTTCCAACAACGTTGTTACAACAACGTAGTTACAACAAAGTAGTTACAACAACGTAGTTACAACAAAGTAGTTACAACAACGTAGTTACACCAAAGTATTTACAACAACATAGTTACACCAACGTAGTTACAACGAAAGCAGTTACAACAAAGTTGCTACAACAAAGTAATTACAACAACGTAGTTACAATAACGTATCTACAACAGAGTAGTTACAACATAGTAATTACAGCAAAGTAGTTAAAACAAAGTAATTACAACAAATTAATTACAACAAAGTAGTTCCAACAACGTGGTTACAACGACGTAGTTACAACAAAGTAGTTACAACAACGTAGTTACAACAAAGCAGTTACAACAACGTAGTTACACCAAAGTATTTACAACAACATAGTTACACCAACGTAGTTACAACAAAGCAGTTACAAGAACGTAGTTACAACAAAGTAGTTACAACAACGTAGGCATAACAGAGTAGTGACGACGGAGTAGTTGCCACAAGGTAGTTACAACAGAGCAGCTAACAACTTAGTTAAGACAAAATAGTGACAACCACTTTGCTACAACAAAGTAGTTACAACAACATTGTTACATAGTTACAACATAGTAGTTACACCAAAGTAATTACAACAAAGTAGCTAAAACAATGTTGTTACAAAAAAGAAGTGACAACGATGTAGTTATACCAAAGTAGTGACAACAATGTAGTTACAGCAAAGTAATTACAACAAAGTAGTTACAACAAAGTAGTTACAACAACGTATGTATAACAGAGTAGTTACGACAGAGTAGTTGACACAACGTAGTTACAATAGAGTAGCTACCAGAACTTAGTTACGACAAAGTAGCAACAACCACTTTGCTACAACATGGTAGTTACAACAACGTTGTTATAACAACGTAGTTACAACAGAGTAGCTACAACAGAGTATT
Organism: Gigantidas platifrons; assembly: GCA_002080005.1. Lineage (NCBI taxonomy): Eukaryota > Metazoa > Mollusca > Bivalvia > Mytilida > Modiolidae > Gigantidas > Gigantidas platifrons. The sequence continues at coordinate 135,288 of MJUT01054158.1, read as the reverse complement.
TACAACAACATAGTTACACCAACGTAGATACAACGAAAGCAGTTACAACAACGTTGATACAACAAAGTAATTACAACACAGTAGTTCCAACAACATAGTTACAAAAAAGTAGATAGAACAACGTTGTTACAACAGAGTGGTCACAACAACGTACTGACAACAAAGAACAAAGTGATTAGAACAGCATAGCTATAACAACGTCGTTACACCAACGTAGTTATTACGGTGTAGTTACAACAAAGTAGTTCCAACAAAGTAACTTGGTTACGACAAAGTAGTTGCGACCAATAAGCTACAACAAAGTAATTACAATAACTTAGTTACAACAAAGTAATTACAACAATTTAGTTACAACAATGAAGTTACCAAAGAGTGGTTACAACAATGTAGTTCCAACAACGTAGTTGCAAGCATGTAGGTACAACAAAGTAGTTCCAACAATGGAGCTACAACAAAGTAGTTGCTACAACATAGTTACGTTTTTAGTTAGAACAATGTTGTTACAACAGAGTAGTCACAACAACGTACTGACAACAAAGTGATTAGAACAACATAGGTACAGCAACGTCGTTACACCAACGTAGTTATAACGGTATTGTTACAACAAAGTAGTTCCAACAAAGTAACTTGGTTACGACAAAGTAGTTGCAACCAATAAGGTACAACAAAGTAGTTGTAACCAATAAGGTACAACAAAATAGTTACAGCAAAGTAATTACAATAACTTAGTTACAAAAAAGTAATTACAACAATTTAGTTACAACATTGTAGTTAACAAAAAGTGGTTACAGCAATGTAGTTAACAAAAAGTGGTTACAACAATGTAGTTCCAACAACGTAGTTACAACAACATGGTTCCAACAATGTAGTTGCAAGCATGTAGTTACAACATAGTAGTTCCAACAATGGAGCTACAACAAAGTAGTTGCTACAACGCAGTTATAACAACGTCGTTACACCAACGTAGTTATAACGGTTTAGTTACAACAAAGTAGTTCCAACAAAGTAACTTGGTTACGACAAAGTAATTACAATAACTTAGTTACAACAAAGTAATTACAACAATTTAGTTACAACAATGTAGTTACCAAAGAGTGGTTACAACAATGTAGTTCCAACAACGTAGTTGCAAGCATGTAGTTACAACAAAGTAGTTCCAACAATGGAGCTACAACAAAGTAGTTGCTACAACGCAGTTATAACAACGTAGTTACACCAGAGTATTTACAACAACATAGTTACACCAACGTACTTACAACAAGAGTAGTTACAACAAAGGTGTTACAACAAAATAATTACAACACAGTAGCTACAACAGAGTAGTTATAACATAGTAGTTACAAGAAAGTATTTACAACAAATGAATTACAACAAAGTAGTTACAAGAAAGTAGTTACAACAAAGTAATTACAACAAAGTAATTACAACAAAGTAGTTACAACAACGTAGTTACAACAAAGTAGTTACAACAACGTAGTTACAACAAAATAATTACAACACAGTAGCTACAACAGAGTAGTTATAACATAGTAGTTACAAGAAAGTATTTACAACAAATGAATTACAACAAAGTAGTTACAAGAAAGTAGTTACAACAAAGTAATTACAACAAAGTAATTACAACAAAGTAGTTACAGCAAAGTAATTAGAACAAAGTAGCTACAGCAAAGTAGTTACAACAACGTAGCTACAACAACGTAGTTACAACAGAGTAGTTACACCAAAGTAGCTGCAACAAAGTAATTACAACAAAGTAATTACAACAAAGTAGTTATAACAATATATGTATAACAGAGTAGTTACGACAGAGTAGTTGCTACAATGTAGTTACAACAGAGTAGCTACCACAACTTAGTTACGACAAAGTAGCAACAACCAATTTGCTACAACAAAGTAGTTACAACAAAGTACTTACAACAACGTTGTTAAAACAACGTAGTTACAATAGAGTAGCTACAACAGAGTAATTACAACAAAGTAGATACAACAAAGTAGTTACAACACAGTAGTTCCAACAACATAGTTACAAAAACGTAGTTCGAACAACATTGTTACAACAGAGTAGTCACAACAACGTACTGACAACAAAGTGATTAGAACAACATAGCTATAGCAACGTCGTTACACCAACGTAGTTATAACGTTATAGTTACAACAAAGTAGTTCCAACAAAGTAACTTGGTTACGACAAAGTAGTTGCAAGCAATAAGCTACAACAAAGTAATTACAATAACTTAGTTACAACAAAGTAATTACAACAATTTAGTTACAACAATGAAGTTGCCAAAGAGTGGTTACAACAATGTAGTTCCAACAACGTAGTTGCAAGCATGTAGGTACAACAAAGTAGTTCCAACAATGGAGCTACAACAAAGTATTTGCTACAACATAGTTACGTTTTTAGTTAGAACAATGTTGTTACAACAGAGTAGTCACAACAACGTACTGACAACAAAGTGATTATAACAACATAGGTACAGCAACGTCGTTACACCAACGTAGTTATAACGGTATTGTTACAACAAAGTAGTTCCAACAAAGTAACTTGGTTACGACAAAGTAGTTGCAACCAATAAGGTACAACAAAGTAGTTGCAACCAATAAGGTACAACAAAATAGTTACAGCAAAGTAATTACAATAACTTAGTTACAAAAAAGTAATTACAACAATTTAGTTACAACAATGTAGTTAACAAAAAGTGGTTACAGCAATGTAGTTAACAAAAAGTGGTTACAACAATGTAGTTCCAACAACGTAGTTACAACAACATGGTTCCAACAATGTAGTTGTAAGCATGTAGTTACAACAAAGTAGTTCCAACAATGGAGCTACAACAAAGTAGTTGCTACAACGCAGTTATAACAACGTCGTTACACCAACGTAGTCATAACGGTGTAGTTACAACAAAGTAGTTCCAACAAAGTAACTTGGTTACGACAAAGTAGTTGCAACCAATAAGCTACAACAAAGTAATTACAATAACTTAGTTACAACAAGGTAATTACAACAATTTAGTTACAACAATGTAGTTACCAAAGAGTGGTTACAACAATGTAGTTCCAACAACGTAGTTGCAAGCATGTAGTTACAACAAAGTAGTTCCAACAATGGAGCTACAACAAAGTAGTTGCTACAACGCAGTTATAACAACGTAGTTACACCAGAGTATTTACAACAACATAGTTACACCAACGTACTTACAACAAGAGTAGTTACAACAAAGGTGTTACAACAAAATAATTACAACACAGTAGCTACAACAGAGTAGTTATAACATAGTAGTTACAAGAAAGTAGTTACAACAAATGAATTACAACAAAGTAATTACAACAACGTAGTTACAACAAAGTAGTTACAACCACGTAGTTACACCAAAGTATTTACAACAACATAGTTACACCAACGTAGTTACAACGAAAGCAGTTAAAACAACGTTGATACAACAAAGTAATTACAACAACGTAGTTACAATAACTTATATACAACAGAGTAGTTACAACATAGTAATTACAACAAAGTAGTTACAGCAAAGTAATTACAACAAAGTAGCTACAGCAAAGTAGTTACAACAACGTAGCTACAACAACGTAGTTACAACAGAGTAGTTACACCAAAGTAGCTGCAACAAAGTAATTACAACAAAGTAATTACAACAAAGGAGTTATAACAATGTATGTATAACAGAGTAGTTACGACAGAGTAGTTGCTACAATGTAGTTACAACAGAGTAGCTACCACAACTTAGTTACGACAAAGTAGCAACAACCAATTTGCTACAACAAAGTAGTTACAACAAAGTACTTACAACAACGTTGTTAAAACAACGTAGTTACAATAGAGTAGCTACAACAGAGTAATTACAACAAAGTAGATACAACAAAGTAGTTACAACACAGTAGTTCCAACAACATGGTTACAAAAACGTAGTTAGAACAACATTGTTACAACAGAGTAGTCACAACAACGTACTGACAACAAAGTGATTAGAACAACATAGCTATATCAACGTCGTTACACCAACGTAGTTATAACGTTATAGTTACAACAAAGTAGTTCCAACAAAGTAACTTGGTTACGACAAGGTAGTTGCAACCAATAAGGTACAACAAAATAGTTACAGCAAAGTAAGTACAATAACTTAGTTTCAAAAAAGTAATTACAACAATTTAGTTACAACAATGTAGTTAACAAAAAGTGGTTACAACAATGTAGTTCCAACAACGTAGTTACAACAACATGGTTCCAACAACGTAGTTGCAAGCATGTAGTTACAACAAAGTAGTTACAAGAGCGTAGTTACAACAAAGTAGCTACAACAGAGTAGTTATTACAAAGTAGTTACAACAACGTAGTTACATGAGATTAGTTCCAACATAGTAGTTACACCAAAGTAGTTACAACAAAGCAATTACAAGTAAGTAGTTACAACAATGTAGTTGCAACAAAGAAGTGACAACAATGTAGTTACAACAAAGTAGTGACAACAATGTACTTACAACAAAGTAGTTACAAGAACGTAGTTACAACTATGTAGTTACAACAAAGTAGTTACAACAACATAGTTACATCAACCTAGTTACAACTAAACAGTTACAACAAAGTAGCTACAGCAACGTAATTACAACAAAATAGCTACAACAAAGTAGTTACAACAACGTAGTTACAACACTTAGTTACAACATAGTAGCTACCACATAGTAGTTACACCAAAGTAGTTACAACAAAGTAATTACAAAAAAATAATTACAACAAAGTAGTTACAACAACGTATGTATAACAGAGTAGTTACGACAGAGTAGTTCCCAAAACGTAGTTACAACAGAGTAGCCATCACAACCTAGTTACGACAAAGTAGTAACAACCACTTTGCAACAAAAAAGTAGTTACAACAAAGTACTTACAACAACGTTGTTGCAACAACGTAGCTACAACAGAGTAGCTACACCATAGTAATTACCACAAAGTAGTTACAACAAATTAGTTACAAAACAGTAGTTACAACAATGTAGTTACAACAAAGTAGTTACACCAGAGTAGATGAAACAAAGTAGATCCAACAACATAGTTACGAAAACGTAGTTAGAACAACGTTGTTACAACAGAGTATTCACAACAACGTACTGACAACAAAGTGATTAGAACAACATAGCTATAACAACGTCGTTACACAAACGTAGTTATAACAGTGTTGTTACAACAGAGTAGTTCCAACAAAGTAATAATAACAATTTAGTTACAACAAAGTAATTACAACATTTTAGTTCCAACAATGTAGTTGCCAAAAATTGGTTACAACAACGTAGTTCCAACAACGTAGTTACAACAGAGTAGTTACAACAAAGTAGTTACAACAACATGGTTCCAACAACGTAGTTACAAGTATGTAGTTACAACGAAAGCAGTTACAACAAAGTTGGTACAACAAAGTAATTACAACAACGTAGTTACAATAACGTAGCTACAACAGAGTAGTTACAACATAGCAGTTACAACAAAGTTGGTACAACAAAGTAATTACAACAACGTAGTTGCAATAACGTAGCTACAACAGAGTAGTTACAACATAGTAGTTACAACAATGTAGTTACAACAAAGTAATTACAACAAAGTAATTACAACAAAGTAGTCCCAACAACGTAGTTACAACAACGTAGTTACAGCAAAGTAGTTACAACAACGTAGTTACAACAAAGTAGTTACAACAACGTAGTTACACCAAAGTATTTACAACAACATAGTTACACCAACGTAGTTACAACGAAAGCAGTTACAACAAAGTTGCTACAAAAAAGTAATTACAACAACGTAGTTACAATAACGTATCTACAACAGAGTAGTTACAACATAGTAATTACAGCAAAGTAGTTACAACAAAGTAATTACAACAAAGTAGTTCCAACAACGTAGTTACAACGATGTAGTTACAACAAAGTAGTTACAACAACGTAGTTACAACAAAGCAGTTACAACAACGTAGTTACAACAAAGTAGTTACAACAACGTAGGCATAACAGAGTAGTGACGACGGAGTAGTTGCCACAAGGTAGTTACAACAGAGTAGCTAACAACTTAGTTAAGACAAAATAGTGACAACAACTTTGCTACAACAAAGTAGTTACAACAACATTGTTACATAGTTACACCATAGTAGTTACACCAAAGTAGTTACAACAAAGTAATTACAACAAAGTAGCTACAACAATGTAGTTGCAAAAAAGAAGTGACAACGATGTAGTTATACCAAAGTAGTGACAACAATGTAGTTACAGCAAAGTAATTACAACAAAGTAGTTACAACAAAGTAGTTACAACAACGTATGTATAGCAGAGTAGTTACGACAGAGTAGTTGCCACAACGTAGTTACAATAGAGTAGCTACCACAACTTAGTTACGACAAAGTAGCAACAACCACTTTGCTACAACAAGGTAGTTACAACAATGTTGTTACAACAACGTAGTTACAACAGAGTAGCTACAACAGAGTAATTACAACAAAGTAGATACAACAAAGTAGTTACAACACAGTAGTTCCAACAACATAGTTACAAAAACGTAGATAGAACAACGTTGTTACAACAGAGTAGTCACAACAACGTACTGACAACAAAGAACAAAGTGATTAGAACAGCATAGCTATAACAACGTCGTTACACCAACGTAGTTATTACGGTGTAGTTACAACAAAATAGTTCCAACAAAGTAACTTGGTTACGACAAATTAGTTGCAACCAATAAGCTACAACAAAGTAATTCCAATAACTTAGTTACAACAAAGTAATTACAACAATGTAGTTACCAAAGAGTGGTTACAACAAAGTAGTTCCAACAATGGAGCTACAACAAAGTAGTTGCTACAACATAGTTACGTTTTTAGTTAGAACAATGTTGTTACAACAGAGTAGTCACAACAACGTACTGACAACAAAGTGATTAGAACAACATAGGTACAGCAACGTCGTTACACCAACGTAGTTATAACGGTATTGTTACAACAAAGTAGTTCCAACAAAGTAACTTGGTTACGACAAAGTAGTTGCAACCAATAAGGTACAACAAAATAGTTACAGCAAAGTAATTACAATAACTAGTTACAAAAAAGTAATTACAACAATTTAGTTACAACAATGTAGTTAACAAAAAGTGGTTACAGCAATGTAGTTAACAAAAAGTGGTTACAACAATGTAGTTCCAACAACGTAGTTACAACAACATGGTTCCAACAACGTAGTTGCAAGCATGTAGTTACAACAAAGTAGTTCCAACAATGGAGCTACAACAAAGTAGTTGCTACAACGCAGTTATAACAACGTCGTTACACCAACGTAGTTATAGCGGTGTAGTTACAACAAAGTAGTTCCAACAAAGTAACTTGGTTACGACAAAGTAGTTGCAACCAATAAGCTACAACAAAGTAATTACAATAACTTAGTTACAACAAAGTAATTACAACAATTTAGTTACAACAATGTAGTTACCAAAGAGTGGTTACAACAATGTAGTTCCAACAACGTAGTTGCAAGCATGTAGTTACAACAAAGTAGTTCCAACAATGGAGCTACAACAAAGTAGTTGCTACAACGCAGTTATAACAACGTAGTTACACCAGAGTATTTACAACAAAATAGTTACACCAACGTACTTACAACAAGAGTAGTTACAACAAAGGTGTTACAACAAAATAATTACAACACAGTAGCTACAACAGAGTAGTTACAAGAAAGTAGTTACAACAAAGTAATTACAACAAAGTAATTACAACAAAGTAGTTACAACAACGTAGTTACAACAAAGTAGTTACAACAACGTAGTTACACCAAAGTATTTACAACAACATAGTTACACCAACGTAGTTACAACGAAAGCAGTTAAAACAACGTTGATACAACAAAGTAATTACAACAACGTAGATACAATAACGTATCTACAACAGAGTAGTTACAACATAGTAATTACAACAAAGTAGTTACAGCAAAGTAATTACAACAAAGTAGCTACAGCAAAGTAGTTACAACAACGTAGCTACAACAACATAGTTACAACAGAGTAGTTACACCAAAGTAGCTGCAACAAAGTAATTACAACAAAGTAATTACAACAAAGTAGTTATAACAATGTATGTATAACAGAGTAGTTACGACAGAGTAGTTGCTACAACGTAGATACAACAGAGTAGCTACCACAACTTAGTTACGACAAAGTAGCAACAACCAATTTGCTACAACAAAGTAGTTACAACAAAGTACTTACAACAACGTTGTTAAAACAACGTAGTTACAATAGAGTAGCTACAACAGAGTAATTACAACAAAGTAGATACAACAAAGTAGTTACAACACAGTAGTTCCAACAACATAGTTACGTTTTTAGTTAGAACAACGTTGTTACAACAGAGTAGTCACAACAACGTACTGACAACAAAGTGATTATAACAACATAGGTACAGCAACGTCGTTACACCAATGTAGTTATAACGGTATTGTTACAACAAAGTAGTTCCAACAAAGTAACTTGGTTACGACAAAGTAGTTGCAACCAATAAGGTACAACAAAATAGTTACAGCAAAGTAATTACAATAACTTAGTTACAAAAAAGTAATTACAACAATTTAGTTACAACAATGTAGTTAACAAAAAGTGGTTACAACAATGTAGTTGCAAGCATGTAGTTACAACAAAGTAGTTCCAACAATGGAGCTACAACAAAGTAGTTGCTACAACGCAGTTATAACAACGTAGTTACACCAGAGTATTTACAACAACATAGTTACACCAACGTAGTTACAACAAGAGCAGTTACAACAAAGGTGTTACAACAAAATAATTACAACATAGTAGTTACAACAGAGTAGTTACAGCATAGTAGTTACAACAAAGTTGTTACAACAAAGTAATTATTGCCATTAGGTAGTTGCAACAGAGTAGCTAAGATAACTTAGTTACGTCAAAGTAGTGACAACCTCTTTGCTACAACAAAGTAGTTACATCAAAATAGTTGCAACAACATTGTTACATCAGCCTAGTTACAACAGTGTAGTTACAACATAGTAGTTACACCAAAGTAGTTACTACAAAGTAATTACAACAAAGTAGTTACAACAAAGTAGATCCAACAACATAGTTCCAACAATGTAGCTACAACAAAGTATTTACAACAAAGTAGTTCCAACAACGTAGTTACAACTATGTAGTTGTAACAAAGTTGTTACAACAAAGTAATTACAACAAAGTAAATACAACAAAGTAGTTACAACAACGTAGTTCCAACAACGTAGTTACAACAACGTGGTTTCAGCAAAGTCGGTACATTAAAGTAGCTACAACAAAGTAGTTACAACAAAGGAGTGACAGCAATGGAGCTACAAGAAAGTGGTTGCAACAATGTAGTTACAACAAAGTAGTTAGAATAACGTAGTTCTCACAACGTAGCTACAACAAATTAGTAATTACAACAAAGTAGTTATCACAACGAAGTTACAACAGAGTAGTTACAACAAAGTAGCTACAGCAACTTAGTTACGACAGCTTATCTACTACAAAGTAGCTACACCAACTTGGTTACAGCAAATTAATTACAGCAAAGTAGCTAGAACAAAGTAGTTACAACAACGTAATTACAACAACGTAGTTACACCAGAGTAGTTACACCAAAGTAGTCACAAAAAAGTAAATACAACAAAGTAGTTACAACAATATAGTTGCAACGAAGAAGGCACAACAATGTAGTTACAACAAAGTAGTGACAACAATGTTTTTACAACAAAGTAGTGACAACAATGTAGTTGCAACAATATAGTTACAACAATGTAGTTTACGCAAAGTAGTGAAAACAATGTAGCTACAACAAAGCAGTTACAACAACGCAGTCACAACTATGTAGTTACAACACAATAGTTACAACAAAGTAGTTACAACAAAGTAGTGACAGCAATGTAGTTACAAGAAAGTGGTTGCAACAATGTAGCTACAACAAACTAATTACAACAACGTAGTTATCACAACGTAGTTACGACAAAGGAGTAGTTACAACAAAGTAGTTATCACAACGTAGTTACAACATAGTAGTTACAACAAAGTAGCTAAAACAACTTAGTTACGACAGCTTATCTACAACAAAGTAGCTACAACAAAGTAGTTACAACAACGTAGGTATAACAGAGTAGCTACCACAACTTAGTTACGACAAAACAGTGACAACCACTTTGCTACAACAAAGTACTTACAACAACGTTGTTGCAACAACGTAGCTACAACAGAGTAGTTACCACCAAGTAGTTAGAAGAAAGTAGTTACAACACAGCAGTTACAACAATGAAGCTACAAAAAAGTAGTTACAACAAAGTAGCTACAACAAAATAGTTACAACAACGTAGGTATAACAGAGTAGCTACCACAACTTAGTTACGACAAAGTAGTGACAACCACTTTGCTACAACAATGTACTTACAACAACGTTGTTGCAACAGCGTAGTTACCACAGAGTAGTTACCACAAAGTAGTTAGAACAAAGTAGTTACAACACAGCAGTTACAACAATGTAGTGACAACAGAGTAGTTACCACAAAGTATTTAGAACAAAGTAGTTACAACAGAGCTGTTACAACTATGTAGTTACATCAAAGTAGTTACTACAATGTAGTTGTAACAATGTAGTTGCAACAAAGAAGTGACAACAATGTTGTTACAACAAAGTAGTGACAACAATGTAGTTACAACACAATAGTTACAACAATGTAGTTAAAGCAAAGTAGTGAAACAATGTAGTTACAACAAAGTAATTACAACATAGTAGTTAGCAAAAAGTAGTTACAACATAGTAGTTACAACAATGTAGTTACAAAAATGTAGTTACAACAAAGTAGTTACAACAACGTGGTTTCAACAACGTAGTGACAGCAATGTAGCTACAAGCAAGTGGATACAACAA
>MJUT01054158.1:45447-57105 GCA_002080005.1 Gigantidas platifrons | reverse complement strand
AGGCAGACTGAGAACATACAAATGTAATATTACTAGAGATAGATCATGCACTATAGGAGACAACAAATTACATATAATCTATAAGATTTTTTTTCTCAAATTATTGACAAACCTTGCTAAATTTTTTAAAACCCTAATATTACAATAAAACAAATGTCCTTTCATTTTTCAGTACTAGGACGCCGATAATAATATTCGGGAATACTTTTTTGTCGTAACCTAACAATGTCTTGGTATTCACAAATGTATAAGTAGTGGTATTCATCACCCACTTGGTTACAGTCACATAAATTGCATATTCTATCAGATCGCTGAGTACCATGCCATCTACCAGTTTCAATGGGTTTTCCTAAATTTGAAGTACGTAGCCTACATATATTTATACGCTCTTCAGGCAGTAATTTTAACAAATAATTTTCTAAGCAAAAATCGGTTTTAAAGATTGAATAGAATTCGCCTCTTGACGAATTAACCATGTCATTGTGCCAAGACTGATATAATTGATCTCGTAATAATTGTTTAACATAATTCTTTATAATCTTTATGTCTAAGGGGATTTGATTTTCCCATATATAACTCAATTCACAATCATCAAAAACACTTTTGATGTAGGATACCCATTTAAACTTATAAATACCACTAGTATGTAATTTGAACAAAATTGTATACATAGTGTTACACAGCTTGCTGTCATTCAAATTACGTTTTGACCAAAAGCACAACATTCTTGTTTTTATTTCAATTTCTAGAGAATGTCAACCTAGCTCTCCATAAACCATATAATTTGGAGTATTAGATTTCAATTTGAGTATTTTCTTACAAAATTGCAACTGAACACTTTCGGTAAGTTTTGTGTCCTCAAACCCCCACACTTCACTACCATAAAGAAGGACAGGAACTACAAGCGTGTCAAAAAGTTTTAACTGTAAATCAATAGACAAGTTTAAATGTCTTGTTTTAGTATGAAGGGCATATAGAGACCTTTTAGCTTGGTCAACCAGCTTTTTCCTAGCAACAGTAAAATTACCGTTGTAATTCATTACTAATCCGAGATAAGAATAAAAATCCACAATTTCTAAGGTATCTCCCCCTAATTTAAAACATTTATTCTTTATTTTCCTCTTTGCAAATATAATAATTTTTGTTTTACTTGTATTGACTTTCAATTTCCATTCAGATAAGTAATTGTCAAAAACATCAAGTGCAGACTGTAACCCCTCTGGTGATTCAGACATTAATATAGTATCATCGGCATAAAAAAACAAAAAATAATCGAACTCAAATTTGCAATTCATTTGTACATATATCAGACAGTGTCTCTAAAGATGGCACAGCATTTTGTGAAACATAATTCTCCAAGTCATTTAAGTACAGGGAGAACAAAAAGGGGGAAACATTTTCCACTTGTCTGACCCTACTTCACATGCAAAGAAATCTGAAAAAGAATCATTACAGCTAATACATGATTTAATTCCATGGTACTTGTTTCGAATAACAGTAAATATTTTACCCTTAATATGAGAGTTCTACATTTCTTTCCATATCCCCACCCTCCAAATGCTTTCCTAAAATCAATAAAGGAGCAGTATAAGTTTTTCCCATTGGCTAGATATAAAGAAATAAGTGAATGCAAAATAAAAATATTATCCATTGTCGAATATTCTTTTCGCCTGTGCAACTGTAATTAATTCAACTTCATCCGACAATTTATTAAAACGATTATTCAAAATTCCAGTGAAAACTTTGCCCAAGTTCGAAACTAAAGTTATAGCTCTGTAATTGTCGGGATCTTTAGGACTCCCCTTTTTTGTAATTCGGTTTTACTATTCCTGTCAGCCACGATTCGGATATATTACTGCTATTTAATTTTAAATTAAACAATTTAAAATATACTGGTAATAAAAGATATAAAGTAGATTTTATTTACAATGTCATCAATTCCACTAGCTTTATTGGTTTCCAATCTCTTCACAGAATTGACAATTTCCTCTTCAGTTATAGTACTATTTGGGATTTCATAAAAAAATGTCAAGTGATTAATCATCAATATTAAAATCATCTGTATCATCCTCATCATTAGCAAGATCAGGATTATTGGAATTCAGTTCTTTAAAATATTGAAAAAACTGTTCCACGTCGATAATATCAGACGATTTAGAATTGATACCTTCTCCCGACATTTTTGACAGTATTTTCCAGAATGACTTGGAACCGTTTTGAGACATTTTCCGCATTTCATGTTCCATTTCATTCTGGTAGTTTTTAAAACTTTTATTAAGAATATTTTTTATATTCTTTGCTATGATCATTCATTAGTTTTTTATTTTCCGAATTTTTGATTAAATTATGCTTATGTCTAGACTCATGAAACTTTTTTCTTTTAGCCTTGCAATCAGCATTAAACCAAGGCTTTGAATCGACACTCGATGATCGGGAGTGTATATTACCAGTTCTGCGGAGCTTAGTGAAACCAAATGATTTCGCAGCAGCGTTCTTAAATAATAATATTAAGTAATCAACAATACTATCAACATAATTTTTCGTAATATCATCTTGATTACCTAAAAAATTCAACTACTCAATCAATATTTGTATATGATCTGATTCAGCTCGGAAAGCACTTATAAATACACCCTTCTTTTCCTCGTTCCACTTAATCAACTTTTCTGGGGTCTGTTCGACTGGAATGTTTACCTTTTGTAACAACACTTCAAGTGCAACAACAAGTCTTGAGTGTTTATCTGAAAGCATGGGATCAAAATCCATAACTGTAAAGTATTTTACAATTTCAAACAATTGTGACGACAAAATAAAATAATAAATCAGACTGCTATCAAAACATGTTTTACCCAATATTTTTATCATTACATGGAAGTCTAGAATTACCAATATAAAGATTAAGTCGGTTACAAAACTCAATTAGTTTATAACCATAAGAGTTTGGTTTATTATTATCTTGAGAAACTCTATTTAAAGGTATTCCTTGCCTTTGTAAATTTCCATAATCATAGAAACAATTTAACAATTCTACATCGCTATCAAGATCTAATACATCAAGTAAGTGTTCATCGGGGACAGCATAATCTTGTAATTGTCCGATTTTAGAATTAAAATCACCCAAAAATGCACCATAAGTAGATGCTGTAGCTAGTTTATTGAATTCGTCATCAATTGCTTCAAAAGCTTCCGGAGAAGTGTACTTAGTATTTCCAGGCGGTAAATATACACAACCTAGTAATACATTTTTATCTTCAAATAAGAAACCTTTCTTAATTTGTAGCCATTGGACATATTCACATTCTGTATTTGGGAATTCCAAAAAAGTTTCCAAAGATTTTCTATTCATAATAACTATTCCACCTGAACTTTTTTTTTACATTTTTTCCTTACTTTTGAGAGATAAGAATAATTTGAAGGTAACTCTAAAAAGTCAAACTGGTCTAATTTACTTTCCTCAAAAACACTTATATCATTATTGTCAATTAATTTGACAAAATCTGGACAAAGAAGCTTTGATTTCAACCCACAAACATTCAAAACAGTAATGTTAATTTTATTTGAACAGTTTTTATTTTCATTCAAGTCTTTCCGACAGTTCTTCAATTGTTCTCTTGTTGGCCTGTCCTATAGCGCGCCACGATTACCATTTGTGTTTCGGTTGTCCCGAGGAGCACACACACGGTTATCTTGACTCGCTTGTTCATCTTGTCGTTCATCTTGTTGTCTAGGAGGCATGTATACGTCATATGTACGCGTATAATCGAAAATACGCCCATTTACAAATAGCTTATCATAGCGTAGCTCTGTAAAATATCCTTTGGCTCTCAGTTCCTTCACCTAATCAGTCTTCACGGTTGACACAAAATAATAAACGTAATTTACACATTTCCCCAAGATCGAGTTGAACTATTGCACTAGGCTTGTTTGAAGTTTTCATGAAATTGTCTATAGTTTTTTGACCAGCTTTAGCTTTATTATTTTCTGATTTATCAGTTTCAATCATTTTAACTTTTCGATTTCCTTTTGCTTCTATTTCTTTGTTTTCATTGTCTGTTGTAGTTGTCTGTTAAAGGGCTGAGAAACCTCAGCTTGACTTGTATCATCATGCTCAGTCAGATTTTCCTCCTCAACACTATCATGTACACTTATATCTGGATCAGAGAAAACAAGATCATGATGACAGTCTACCATTCTATGACCTTGCTGATTGCATGACCTGCACACCCAATCACTTGTGCACTGATACATGAAGTGTCCTGGGTTTAGACATTTGTGACAGTATTTATTATTCTCCCTGTTTTCATTGTCGGTTTCTACTTGAACAGGATGGAATATCCTCACCCAGTACTTGCCTATTTGAAGACTCATTGGAAGTGTTTGTGGGAGTGGCTTACTGATGACAAGTCTGTCACCTGTATCACAGTTAGTTAATCCCCTTTATACATTCGGCGGGGACTTTGGAGCCTACTGCTTTATATATCTCTACGTTGGTGAGCCAGTGAGTTCTATCGGGTTTGATGGAACCAAACACATCTTGATCGGCTAAAAATAGGGGCTTTACTGAATCACTAGATGCGTAATCTTTACTTTGTTCCTCGTGTTTACTATCAGATTCGTCTGTATTGTTTTTATTACTGTTCTGATTGTTAACTACCTAGGCGAACGTCGCCATTTTTTCATTGTTTACATTTGAATCTTCGAATGTAACAATGGGTTCTATGTGTTCTACACCCCTCAGTCGTTTTATTAGTTGCTCAATTTGTTCTTCAGTCAGTTTGTTACCACTGTGTGTACTCATGTATTCCATAGTGAACAAGAAATACTTTAAATTTAACATTTGCTCTCTCAGTGAGTCTTGACAAACCAAGGGACGTAACTCCTACTGGAAAACTGGATAAAGAATCACTCACGATCTTTACCTGCATATGGAATATATATATCTCCAGAGCTTGTGGTTCCTATCAGGATTTCCTTGGTAGAAGATTGCTGCTAACAAGGAAGCTACTGAATCAAAGGTTCCTCTTAATTAAGTTGAAGTCATCACTTCGAAAGTTTTATGGTCGCCATCATGACTTGGTTGACCGTTATGGAATATCTGTGTCACAAATGATCACGGATATGCTTCACTTGTCGTAAACACTTCCCGGTCCTCATTCATGATATCATTGGGTTTTAACTAGATTAACACGACGGGTGTCACTAGTGGACAAGGAACTGAAAACCCTTCCGGAGCACCTGAGTTCACCTCCGGTTTTTAGTGGGGTCGTGTTTCTCGAACGTTAGTTTTATATGTGTCGTAACGTAAATTTTATCAAAAATTATTTAAAATGTTTTCAATATAAATTCGATTATTTCGGGAACTTTTTGTTAATTCAATATGTCTATTCTCATTGTCAAATTGGTTATTTTAAGTCAAATGTGTCAAATTGAGTAGATTAAGTTTTAAGTATTCAGTTTTTGTTAATTTCATATCTATTGTTATAATTTGCATTTAATCCGATACGTTTCAGCATGTCATTTTACGAGTAACAACAAATCGTTGTCATGAACATTTGTAATGGTTGATTGATTGATTGATTGATGCTTAGCGTCCAGCGAGCAATTTTCAGCTATATTCAGGACGAGAATAATCTAAACGCCACGGGACTCGAAACAAGGAAATATGATGGGTAGGGACGGATAGTTTTGCCAGTACAACAGGTCTCCTATGGACTACTCATCTTGATCATAATGCTCATAATGAGCTGTTACACTGGGTTCTTTAACGTGCGAAGAGGGTGACAATCTCTCAACACGGAACCTCGGTTTTATATACGTCTCATCCGAAGGACGGGTTGGTTGTCAATTTATACATCCGGCACAACCGACGGACGCCCCTTCAAGCCGCAGAAGCTCTCGGTCCCATTTTTATACACCGGGGTTATCGCGGGGTTGACCCCTTTTAGAGGACTAGTGCCTCTAGGACGGAGAAACCTGGTGCCTATTCTACCCCCGGCACACCCTCTGGGAGGAGGTTGTACAAATAAAAGAAACATTAAAATATTAAAACCATACATCAAGAATATATGTTATATAACTATATGTTTGCATATCAATTTATTTCTTTTAAAAATCGCAAAATTGCGTCGCCTGCGACATTTGTAAATAAATTAGATAAATTGTTGGCATTGTAGAATGTCTGCCGAATATCGGCAACATCCACACAATCAATAAAGATATGTTTTAATGAAAAATTAGATTTATACGAAATACATTCCGGTCGTTTCTCCTTATTTAGCAAATAGCTATGAGTAAGCATACTATGACCTATACGACATCTGGTCAAGACTACCTGTTCCTTCCGATTTCGACCGTACAAACAATGAGTCTTGCCGACTATAGAATGCATTTTCAGCAAAATGTTGCTGAATTAGTAAAGGGTTTGTTTCTGGTTTTTTGTGTTGTGTAAGTTCAAAATGAAAAGTAGGTTTTGGATTTAACCATGTAAGGTTTTCAGGAATTACAGTAGGTGCTATGTCATCCAAATTTATATCAGAATTTTCAAAGTGTGATTTTACTCGGACTCCAAAAGGTTGAATTGTATTGGGTTGTTTATCATAAACCTTTTCATATAGAGGGTTAAAACACAGTCATGTGCAGGATTTGAAGGATAAGCCTTCAATTTGGTTGCATACTGCATACCAAGTTTAATACGTCTGTTTTCAAGGGAAGGGTCGTTTGCTTCACCATGCAAACTCTCAACTGGAGACGTTCTGAACGCTCCAAGTAAGAGTCGTATTCATTGATGATGGACTGTATCTAGTAACTTGATGTACAATGGACGGGCTGAACCGTAAACAATACAACGTAATCCAATGTTGATCGAACCAACGATCTATATAAATTTAATAAAACCGTGCTATCCGCAACCCAGTCGGTACTGGACACATATTTTAAAATATTAAGAACTCTAAGGCTCTTATTTTTAAGCATTTTAATATGGGGTAGAAAGGTAAGTTTACTATCAAAAAGAAGACCTAACAATTTAGTTTCTGAAACTATTTTAATAGGGGAATTATATAATTTTAAATCTGGGTCTGGATGGAGTCCTCTTTTATTACAAAAATGCATCCCTACAGATTTTGAGCTGGATAATTTACACCCATTCTCCATTGCCCATTTTTCTATCTGATTTAGACATACAAATGTAGTTGTAATTGTCGTTCAGTGGTGTTCATATTTTTGACCAGATATCATATCAGGAAGTCATCTACATAGAGTGATCCCTCAATGTTTTCATTTAAAACTTTAGCAAGACTGTTTATTTTAATACTGAATAATGTAACAGAGAGGATGCTTCCCTGGGGAACTCCCATATCTTGTTCCTGTACGTCAGAATAAGTTGAATTAACTCTGACATTAAATTCACTGTCAGATAGAAAATTTGAAATAAAATTAGGTAGATTACCTTTCAACACCATATCAAAGAGGTCTTTTAAAATGCCATATTTCCATGTTGTGTCGTATGCCTTTTCTAAATCGAAAACGATAGACACAGCATGTTCCATTTTGGCAAATGCGTTTTGAATAAAAGTTTCAAAACGAACAAGATGATCTAATGTGCTTCTACCTTGACGGAATACACACTGTATATTGGACAGGAGTCCATTGGATTCAAGAAACCATGCATGGCGAGCATTGGTAATCCTTTCCATGGTTTTACACACGCAACTAGTTAGTGCAATATGTCGATAATTCGAATGGTCTTCACCAGGTTTTGGAATAGGAATAACATTAGCTAATTTCCAAATTGATGGCAAGTCGCCTGTTTCCCAAGTATCATTCATGAGATCTAGAATAGCATGGAGTGCCGATTCTGAAAGATGTTTAAGAAGCTGGTAATAGATATAGTCGGGGCCACATGCAGTGTCATGCGTCTTATCCAGAGATTTTCTCAATTCATCTAACGAAAACGGGCGATTGTATTTCTCCAATATCTTTGATTTAATATTCAATTTCGTTTTTTCCTTTTGCTTTTTAATTTGTTTAAATTCGGGATGGTAATTTTGTGTAGAAGATTTTGTGAAAATATGTGGCCTAATTTATTTGAAATGCCCTGTTCAGATGTTAATGTGTCATGTCCATCTTTTAGATGATGGACGTTTGCTTTATTATTTTTGCCTTTACTTTTTTGTATCATATTCCAAACCTTATTAATAAGGGTAGGGCAATTTAATATAGAAACAAAATTACGCCAGGAAGTGCGCCGATTTTGTTTCAATGTTCCTCGAGGTTTCGCCTTGAAGATACGAAATTGCCGAGGTTGTCCGATATTGGATGTCTTCCGAACCGTCGCTCGGTCTTTTTGCGATTGTTGATGGCATCTCTGCATTCATCATTAAGCCATGGTTTACCTGGGTGTTGTGGATTTGTCGAGGTCTTTGGAATAGTCTCATCAGCTATCGATATTACTGTTTCATTAAACTTCAAATTGGATCGGTAGCATTTCTAATCATTTCCCTTTGAAGTTGTGCCCTTCACATCTGTTCGTACAGGGGCTTTGTCAAATTGATACCGTGTAGTTCTTTCACCTACAGTAGAATGTAAGCTTTCTATGATAATGGGAAAATGATCACTTCCACAGAGATCATCATGGACTTTCCATGAGAAATCTAGAAGAAGAGATGGATTAGTAAGAGTAAGATCAATAGCTGAATAAGACCCATTCCCAGGATGTAAATATGTATCAGTACCGTCGTTAAAGATACATAATCCTTCCTGGGAGATAAAGTCTTCAAGTGTTTTGCCTTTGTCGGTGGTTGTTTTACTACCCCACAAGGGGCTATGTCCATTAAAGTCGCCCATGATGATGAACGGGGTAGGTAATTGATCAGCTAAATGTTTGAGTTGAGTTAAACTTAGTGATGAATTTGGTGGTATGTAAACCGAACACAAGGCTATTGTTTTATCTAGAGTGATGCGTACAGCAACAGCCTGCAGATCTGTGTTGAGATTAACATAATTATGTAAAATATTATCTCGAACGAAGATTGTTGAGCCGTCTGCGGCTCGTTCACCCTCATCTACATAAGTGCTGTACATGCAATAATTTTTTAGATTAATATTATCACTTTTTTTTCAATAAAATTAACTTTTAAACCTCGACAATTCCATTGGAAGACATGAGCCAGCATGGGTGTCGGATCCGGGAAAAGCTTTTCTTCCGTTTGTAACTTTTCCGCCGATCTCCCGTCGAAGATCTACTAAGAGATCTTATCGTTTCTGATGGCGATTCATCCATTGGAGATGGTGAATCATCCGGAGGAAGATTCCATACGGATTCATCCTCTGAATCCTCAAGATGTCCATATTTATTGTGGACCTGGACAGGGTCCTTTGTCAATTGGCCCTGGTCCTGTGGAGGACCTCTGGAATGTTGACTTTTTGAAGATTTATTGACATTTTTTTGCTTAGTAGAACATGGAGAAGAAACGGAAGTTTTCACTGTATTTGAAGTGTGGCAGCTTGAGAAGAAGTAGATTTCTTTGTTGATGGAGTAATAATCTTTTCTTTTGGTTTAACAGTAAGTCGAGTTGGATTATCCGTGTCTTCAATCCAGGTGAACATTGTTTGAGTTGCAACTGTATTGCAAACACGTTTCGTGACACTGGCATATGATTTTTGTCCAGGTGAATCATTCGCTGCAGAGATGAATCTGCGCGCCTCAGGGTATTAAATGTTTTTTTTCTGATTTTATCTTTTGGATTTCTTTTTGCCTGAGAATATATTAACAATCTTTTGATGACGCCATGTGACGTTGACCACAATTGGAGCACTTCGGTTTGTTATTACAATCGAAGCCCTCATGGTCTTCCTCTGCACACTTAGACATCTAAGTTTCCCTTCACACTGGCCTTTACCATGTCCGAATTTCTGACACTTAAAACATCGTATTGGATTCGGGACATATGGACTGACTTTACCTTTGTAAAAGCCAATGCGGATTGATCATAAGATTGTGGGAAAATTAAATGTAATAAGGAAGGTTTTAAGTTTTATTTGCTGACCATTTCTTTTTGATATAAACCGTTTTGCATGAGTACCACCCTGAGGTGCTAGTTCAGCGCAGATTTCATCATAAGTGAGATCGTCCAAATCTTCGTCTCTGTATCGAATGATTCCTCGACTGGTGCTTAGAGTTATATGAGGAGTGGAAGATATAGTAATATTATGAATCTGTTTCATCGATTTCAGGTTTGATGATGGTTGCTTTCGGTGGCATTCGATTATCAAACCGCCAGATTTCAGTTTGGTGACTATTTTATCTTCTCCTGCACATCTCTTGATCCATTTTTCAATAGCAAAAGGTGATAATGTAATGAGTGGCATACCACATTCACTACTTTTTAAAACCATAAACCGGGACCAGTTGTCAGAAACTTCAATCTCTTCTTCAAGTCTACTTTCCTTTTTCCCTTTTTTAGGATTTGGTAAATTTGGAGTCTGTTTTGAACACAAAGGGCCATCCATGTTGCTGTATAGAGGTTCACCATCCTTGTCCCCACCCACCACGGAGTGCCAACACGGGCAATACTTTAATTCCAAGGATCTCCATCGGGAAGTACCAGGAATTCCAAGTATGGTATACTCGAACAGTATAATTTCTATAAGAACGAAAGCTTCGTATTAGGGATGGTTCCCCAATGAAACAACCGTTCGAAATTTCAACTACTTGATTGACCCTTTTGTCACAGCCTTCTGTAACAATACCATCTCTTAGCTATTCATCAAGTTAGAATAATTAAAACGTATAAACAGTGTTTAGAGGATCAGTTAAAGGGCTTGACGTGACCAGTCGATTGATCGAATCGGATCCATTCGACCTCCCGTATAGGTGAAGTAAGGGCCAAAGAGGTGTGCTTCAACCACCAGGATCCCGTCCTCCACCATTGCGGATCGCAACACACGGCAAACGTGTCGCCTCATTTAGTCTGACTTCTACGGCATGCAAGAGGGTGCTGTGGGCATATTCGTAGTACCCCGGCCTACACAGGGCTAGTAGCAATGGTCATAGTAAAGCATTTCTTTTATCTGATTCATGTAGATCGGCTGTAATACAAGCAGCACCAACTTAGACACGGACATCATAGAGGACACCATTGATTCCGATTAGAATGGGGGCTCAATGAGCCAGTTAGTTCGATTACCAAATAACTCATACCAGGCTATCACCAATACGACGTGGGTTGCGCCCTGCTTTGCAAATTACAAAAAGGGTGCACTCGACTCGCGTTCGCAAAATGATAAAATTTACCAGTTGCTTGCCCAAGGTCGGAGGTTCTCGTCGAGTACTCCGGCTTCTTCCACCAACTAGACTGGTGGCCATGATTTAGATGAAATATTGCTGAAAGTGACTTTAAACACAAACGATCTCCCAAAATCAACAGATTAGAACGACGTTTTTTCTGCTCTTTCCATACCATTTTCAGATGTTTTAGACAGTATACAAACACTATACCTAGGTTGTAGATAGATGGAAAGCCAATTTGCACTCGCCCGCAAACTAGTCTTCTCTCTCCATGTTTATAGGGCTTGTGTGGTAAATCGTGAATAAAGAATTGAGCGGATATTGCTTACGACATGCGGGACACATTCGTTGTCATTTGTAACAGATATTCC
>MJUT01054143.1:103878-119059 GCA_002080005.1 Gigantidas platifrons | reverse complement strand
CAATATTTCAGCTATATCATGGCGACCAGTTTTAGTGGTGGAGGAAGCCGGAGTACCCGGAGAGAACCACCGACCATGGGCAAGTAACTGGTAAACTTTATCACTCGTGGCTGCGAGTCGAGTGCACCCTTTTTTGTAATTTTAAAGCCGGGCGTGAACCCACACCGTATTGGTGATAGGCTTGAATGAGTGGTTAGATCGTTGAGATCCAATGATCTAACTCATTGAGCCACCAGGGCCCCAAGCGGCGAGGGCGTAAATATAATCGTAGTATAACTAGTCTGGCATTGAAACCTCAATCAGGAGTAGCAAAAACCAAATATTGTGTTACTTCCTGGAAAAGTTACATAATTATTTTTCTTGTATTAAAAAAATTAAAATAATTAATAATCTAACAATAAAAAAAAATGTTAGCCATCTAAATAAAAGTGATAACTTCCTTAAAAAACATTTTCTAATTGAAAAGATAAGTGTTCTAAAGCAGGACATACTATGCTGACAAATATTATTGTATTAGGTATACAGTAGAAGCCGACCCAGGGTAAAGGGGGAGGATAAAAATGGATGGGGGTTGATCCAAATTAAAAACTGACATTGTACCTTGTCTAACAAAATACAAATACATAAAACATGTAAACAAATGTTCAATAAGTGATAGAATAATATATTACATAATGGCAACGCTTATCATTATTATGTCAATTTCAAGAGACAGCAGAAAAACAATAGCTAAAATACATGTACATAAAAAAAAGATTTAATATACAATCAAAACTCGTTATCTCAAAATTAGTCTATCCTGCCTAACAGTCACTTTAATTTGAATACAGCCAAACTTGCCTAATCATCACCAGACAGTCACTTAAATTTGAATAGTCAAACTTGCTTAATCATCACCAGACAGTCACTTTAATTTGAATACATTCAAACTTGCCTAATCATCACCAGACAGTAACTTTAATTTGAATACAGTCAACCTTGCCTAATCACCACCAGACAGTAACTTTAATTTGAATACAGTCAACCCTGCCTAACAGTCACTTTAAAAACCCTCCTGACCTGATTTACAAGTTATTTTAATTCAAACACACTGTCACCAGACTAAAATGTTCAGCCGTCCTTCAAAGTTTATCCCATCGTATTTTAGATTAACAGAATTTACTGGTAATTTTTCTTTCTAGACTTCAAACAATCATTGATGAGTAACTTTCTGTGTGTTATAAATATAGCATGGTTTTACTAAGTAAGTCATTAAATCATTGATTACAAAATAAACTGTAAATCATCACAAAAATGGGACAGCATTACAAAATGACTGCCACGTTTTACAAATAATTACCTTCTGGTAAGAGTAACATGCGAATCAGTACAGACCTGAACCGACAAGTCTTGATCTGACGATCTTGAAATAAGAGGTCACTTGCCTTATGTGGTCATTTTTCCTTGGTGTAAACGGTGACCATTGTAGACAAGTCTGAATGTAATTCGTCCTCTTACCAAAACTTTTATTTTAAAGTAAACCCAAGGTCTGATCGTAGTAATAGTTAGAATAATATAAAACAAATACTCGTCCAATTTGTAGTAAAATCGCTAGAAAGTTTTGACTGTTACACAACAAGTATCAATTGTATGCTGTTTATTGCTAAATCGGTGCAATGTACATTTTGGCACCACATAATACAACCACTGTAAAAATCTATATGGCAGTTAAAATCATTCTTTTTTTACAGAAAGTTAAAAAATGACCCAAAATACTACATATGTAATGCGTAGCATCCAGTGTAAAAAAGCACTTTTTCAAAAATATAAACAAAAAAAACCTATTGCTAGGAAATCAACAAAAATTGCAACCAGAACAATGTCATTTCAATTTTGCCAAGCAAGAAAAAATGCAGACATGAAAAGAATAGTACGCCAATGTCTTATGAAGATTGTATTTTAAGATGCAGTCACATGAGGTGATCTATAGTCCGATTTCGGAACGATTTTGAATTTGCGACACATGTAAATTTAATGGCCAATTGTTCACATCAGTCTGACTTTCCATTCGATTTTGATACGATTTTTAATTTCCTTCACCCTTCACACAATACGATTCACATGAAATTTAAACGACATTACGATTCAACTGTCGACATTAGACTTTTGTGTTCACAAAATAGGATTTTTCTCAAAAGCATGTCAAAAATAAAACTGGATTGAAGATCAAACTAAAAATTGTCTCATGTGACCACACCTTAAATTTACCCACACATATGTTATTCATATAGTTACTCCCTGAACATTTTTAATAAAAAAAAAATTAGGTAAACATTTAGCACCTATTATAAAATGCACTATAAATCCAACAAAAGAACCATGATAAAGAAATAACAAAATAATGGCTAACAAAAATAATGGTCATTATCAATGAATCTCTCTTTTAATGATATCACTCTGATCATCCGAGTCTAACCCTGGCTGATCATAATCCTGCGACAGACGCATTCGTTTCACTTTAGCACGATGATTCTTGAACCAAAGCTGAATATTCTTAGGTTCCAACTTAGGAAATTTTTGCCTGTATTCAGAGCGATTCAGTTCCTCACAAAATTTGTCTATCATGTAGGACGACGGATGTGTATCTTCTGCAAACCATTTCTCCAATATGGGAATTTCTGACATTGGATCAATGAATACGCGGGTTCGTCTCTTGCGATGAGTATTGCTAGATGAGTTTGACCTCGACATTGGTGATGTCTGTTGTTGTTGTTGTTGATTGTATCGAGCAGCTTGTTGAGCCATAAAATGAGTATTCATCGGGAAATAATGCATAGCTAATGGGTGTGGAAAATGGGGAATGTGTAATGGTTGATGAAGCCCTGTTGACGTTTTTTGCAAATGCCCCAATCCATTGCTAAGGTAACCCTGATTTTCCATATTATTTTTGATTGACAGATTTGCTGCTTCGTGACTAGATTCTGATCCAATGTTGGATTGATCGTCTTCAAATTCTGAATCCTCTCCCTCTGAATCTGAGACTGATCTACCGTTGCTATGGTTTATATTGTGTTGTGATGGGCTAGAATCCTCTGATTTACAACCATTTACTGCAGGACTGCTCTTGTTATTATTTTCACTGTCGTCTGCTTCCTGCTTGAGATGTGTGTTTTCTGGTTCCCTGTTTACTGGTGAGGGAATTTCTGTTTTAATTTCCACAGGAGATTTATCCTGACTAGAATTACGAGACTGTGACAAATCAAATGGCTCTCTAGAGTCTTCATTAGATATGTTCTGATTCTGTCCTCTGGAGTTTTCAGTGAACAGTCTTGATTCTTCTGGAGTAGGGTAATGGCCATGGATAGGGTATGGCAGCATGTACACTGCATTTTTGTTTGGCAGGTAAGGTAAACTGTGATCACCGTTAGGGCTGCTCTCACGCTGTCCCTCCTCCAAATCAAAGGAACCATCTCCGTCGTATTGACGAGAAGCTCGTCTGTGTGCTGCTCTTGCATTTTTGAACCAATATATTATATTGGTCAAGTCTAGTGGACGTCTTCCTTTTCTAGCATCAAGAGAATTTAGTTCCTCTAAATAATGTATCATCTGTTCACGCGTCGGGTGCTGATTGTCCTGAAACCATTTTTGAAGACGTGGAATCTCATGCTCTGGGTCAAACGAAGTTCTCATTCTGGTCTTACAATGATACTGAGGTGATGATGTTACTACTGACTGAATACTTGATGAAACAGATGTAGGTTCGCTTTGTTGCATTGTTTCTGCTTGTTTCTCTGGAGATGTTTCATGAATATTTCTGACTTCATCTGGCTTAACACTACGAATTTGTTCTGCATACCATTTGTCAAAAGCTCGTCGTAATTCTGGTGATAAATTAGCATAAGCATCACCTTTGGCAAATGATGTGATAAGAGTCTGCAAAATAAAAAAAAAATTTAATATCACAAAATATTTGGAAAAAAAACAACAATCTAAAATGTTTCATTTTTTTCATTTTTTCCCTGTGTTTGTGTTTTTTTTAAATAAAAAATTGTTTTTTTATTTATAAGGTCCAGTTATTGGTTTGTCCGCTTTCACATCTTCGGTAAAGCCACTATTCCAAGCTATCAAGGGTTTATTTCAATTGTCAAAACTTGGATTGAAAAGTTAGTTTTCCAATACTGGGATTATATAGAAATTAACATTCAACCAGACTGTGCTGCACAAACCTTAATTAAATATAAGTGTCAATTAAAACTTAACTGGAACTTAAAATGACTTGAAATGTACATGAAATTAATTTACACTTAGGTTTAATTAAGACTTAAATTTTATTGAGCTTTGTACAATCCAGTTCTATTATTTTACTCATGAATACCCGAAAAAGTTATTGTTAGTGACATGGAAATTAAACGATAAAATCAGGGAAACTTGTATTCAACGGTCAAAACTGAGACAAAGGTGAACTGACAGTATAAGAGAAGTGACTTCTTATCAATCCTGTCAATCCAGATTGTCAGATCTAGTCCATATTGATTTGTGTATTACTGTTACTGTATGGTTACATATTGGAAGATATGGTGGTCAATTTGTAGTGCTTAGGTGTTCTTGTAACTATTTATAATTAGATATTCAATAAATGTGATAGCATAATTGGTGCAATCGTGTATTGAGATATTCAATAAATGTGATAGCATAATTGGTGCAATCGTGTATTGAGAACACCTAAAACATTAATTAACCAATGATTTTTTAAGTGAGTGAGTGATTGTTGCTTAAAGCCAACTCAGCAATTTTACAGCTATATCATGGCATGAACAAGTTAATTATTAATGAGATGAGATGAGGTCCACTTTGTACTAGACCAACACGCTTAGTTGGATTTTTATAGAAGTAGCTCACAGAAATAATTGTATTCGGATACATGTCGACCAACTCTGACACATTATCCTCATTTTGAGACAACAAGTTTATTTTCTTCTCTTTATTGCTGCGTGCTTAGCGGAGAAGCAACATATAACGATTTTATAGTCTTTGGTTTGACCACATCAGACTTTTGTTTATCGATCAATGTTAATAAGTTCGAAACAACTGTCAAATTTTACTGAAAAGAACAAAAACAAGTGTCGTTCTAATCGTTTTCAACAGTGGACTATTTCATGTCTGAGCTTTTAATGATACAGTATCTAACTGTTCCCTCTATTTGAATCAGATACCAGGACAGCATAACACTATAAAGTGGAACTTGTGCCATCCGACACCTGAGTTTCCGACATTCTGTGACATCCAACAACTAGAGGCTCAGTGCGCTGAGTCTGTGTCGCTCACCTTTCATTCTGATTTGAAGAAACTTAATACAGAACCTTCCAAAGGTATTTCCTGCCAAATTTCGGTTCATTTGGCTGAGCAGTTTCCTTTTCCTTTAAGAATTAATTCAAATAGGAACTTTTGATAATAATCCAGAAAAAAGCTTAACAGGGCCCCAGTAACCCCAGGACCCTAAATTTTTAACTGAACATTGTATGCAAAACAAGCTGCTAGGCTCCCAATTTGTCCAGCTGGGCCACTGAACATATTTTCCTGTGAGCAAAATTGATGACAGCATGAACAAATGTTAAGTTTTGTCCCTGCTGGCCCCTAATAATGCAGCTTTTCATGTTCCCAAGACTTATCTCCACCTGTTTATTTTTTCCATAAATCTAGAATATAGCCGATGGCAATTTTTCCCTTACCTTTTCGATAGGACAGCCAGTATTCATTAACAGCCCTTGTGATTGATTTAGCAACAATTGGAGTAACCTCCCTTTGACCTCATCTGCAGAACTTAACTTGGTCTTGCTGTAAAAAGTAAAGATGAAATGTCCAGAACAAATTTCAGTTTCTTGCTTTGATGATATTTCTGTTGTTATAGCAACTACATTTTTTTTTAATAATATTTCTTAATGGCAAAATGTATTTACTTTAAAAAGAAATACATATATACATGTACATTGGATATTTAATTTTTTCATTAAAAAAAAATTTTCCACCCAAAAATTACAATAATAATGTACATAAATCATATATTGGTTATGTACAGTATACATTATAAGTTATTTACGTTCCTATCTGTAGATATGGAGATTTTAACACGCTGAAGTAGCCAAGTGCATCCTGAGGTGCAGCCGAAGGGTGTACAGGCTACTGAAGAGTGTTAAAATCTCCACATCTACAGATAGGAACGTAAATAACGAATTTATCCCCGATTATAGTCAAAAATAAGACATTTTGGACCCCAACGGCCCATGTAAAAGTAGCTTTGTTTTTGGAAAGAAAAAGTAAAAAATATGAAAGTTTCAAGTGTTTTTTACCCAGTGTAGGGTTGTGACTGCATGTGATCTTATCAATAAAATGTCAACAGAAATTGACCTAGTATTGATAGTATAAATCAGGATTTATAGTGATTTCATTTTCTTCTTTGGATGTGCTCATATTTCAAGGGAATGAAAAAGGGTACCAGTGTTATTTACCTGCAAAGTCGGATTCTGAGTTTGGCAACTTGGGTTAACTCCCCTAGAATATCTTCAACTGTTGACTTTGGGTTGTTGCTAATAGTTTCAAAACTCAGTGGTCGCCAATTTTTGATTTGTATTGCACCTGTAATGTTGATAATAATATGTTAATTAGCTGTAGAAACATAGAGTGCTGGGACTGTAGTGGTCATGATAGTAAGGTAGTTGTATTTATAACTACTGTAGTAGTTGTATTTACAACTAACTACCTTTGCAATCAGTACCGATCACCATTAAAGTTGTGATTTCAAATCCGGGGCTTCCCACTCATGATGAGGTGTAATCAATAAAACTTGATGTAATAAAGTTTGTTAGTGACTTGCGGAAGGTCGGTGGTTTTCTCCCATTTCCCCTACCAATAAATCTGACCATCATGATATAACTGAAATATTGTTGAAAGTGGCCTTAAACACCAAAACTCCTAATTAATGACATCAAGTGCTTTACATGTTGTCTGTGTCTTTTCATTTAAAACACCACAAAATAATTAATCAAAAATAGAATCAATTTGCTTTGGGCTTTTTTCATTTCTACTCGTTACATAACTGATATATTGCACTATGAGCAGAAACTCATAAAAATATTTTCATATTCTTTACTATTACAATATATTATTTTCCTATGTATTTAAAAAAATAATAACAGAGGTATGGGAGATAACTCTAATTTTGAAAAATCATTCAACAATAATTAGAACACTAATTTATATTATAGGGAAACCTATTTTAGGTTGTTGTACATCTTTCTGTAAGTGTATGCAATTTTAACCTGTAAATAAAAGACAACTGCTCATAAAAGACACATTTTCAGGTTCCTCTGAGACCTCTTTATAACCTGTAAATAAAGGACAATTCTCCATAACAGACACATTTTCAGGTTCCCTTGAGACCTCTTTATAACCTGTAAATAAAGGACAATTCTCCATAACAGACACATTTTCAGGTTCCCTTGAGACCTCTTTATAACCTGTAAATAAAGGACAATTCTCCATAACAGACACATTTTCAGGTTCCCTTGAGACCTCTTTATAACCTGTAAATAAAGGACAACTCTCCATAACAGGCACATTTTCAGGTTCCCCTGTGAGCTCTTTATAGCATGTAAATAAAGGACAACTGCCCATAAAAGACACATTTTCAGGTTCCCCTGTGAGTGCTTTATAAACAGGCTTGAATGTTATTAGAAAAAAATCAAATTTTACTTTCTTTGATAATCTAACCTTTTGCATTCAGAGATTCTGTAGAATTGTAGCCTAATTTAACAAGTGCTGCTCTAACCAATTCTGAGAAGAGAGTTGTGCAGGGTAAGATAGCATAACTATCTAACTCTACTGTAAAGTGTGAACTGCCTTCGTCCTCAAATGTTACTGGTCCATTAGTCTGTTCTACCACACAGTGAATTGGTAGTGACTTGGCACCTGAAAAAACAAACAAAAAGGCCATGAAAAAAAAAAAGTCCATACATGTACATTTTTAAGATTGATTGATTGATTGGTGTTTAATGCCAACTTTAGCAATATTTCAGCTATATCGTGGCATACATTACATTTGCAAGTAAATACTCTAGTAATAGTAATTATTAAAATACCTTTGTGGGATTATGGATATCTTAGCAATAGCATACATGTGTAATTATCACAGTCAGTTTTATTGGCAGGAGTAACAAAAATCCTGCTATTTTTTTTTAATGGAAGAATGTGTTCATAGGTCACAAATTCCCCCACTTCCAACAGAAGTAAACAGGGGCATACCAGTAACTCAACAATGAAAAAACTTGAACTTGGCCTTCCTTTTATTGTTCCTGACCTTGTGTATAAATTTCAAATGATCTGCCTGGGCCAGGCTGGGGGAACTTAAATTATGGACCAGAAACCAAATTTGGGATGTACGGATGGCTGCATGGACAAGGGTATATTTAATTCCCCCATGTCTAGCTAGTGTGGTATACAAATTCAACCTTTATACTGCAATTGGTAACTTTACAGCATTGATAAATTTCAAATGATCTGCCTGGGCCAGCCTGAGGAAACTTAAATTAATGACCAGAAACCAAATTTGGGATGTACAGATGGCTGTATGGACAAAGGTATATTTAATTCCCCCATGTCTAGCTAGTGTGGTATACAAATTTAACCTTCGTTTGATCACAAACAAACTTTTTGACATTATACTGTATCAAATACAACTTATCAGACGAGAGTTGAACTTTAGAGGTCACAGGTCAGACAGAGGTAAATATGATCATGACTATGGAATCCCCCAGGTTCTTCAGAAACAGGTACATGTTAGATGTACATTTTGCATAATAAATGCATTTAGTTTTCATGGGTTAAGACAGCTGTCAAACTCAATACGTTGTATTCCTCAGTTTGAATTATCTCCCTCTAGTTAAAGACCCTCGTCAAATGTAAATGAAAGGCCATTTTCTGCTTACTTGATCTTTCACCGAAAAAAATTCTCTTTCAGTATTTAAGAACTGGATGAAATTTAGACTTTTGTTACATGTGTTTCTTTCTCATAGTTTTGGGTGGTCCTTATATGTGATTACTTACAATCAAATTTACCCCCTTTTTTATTCAAAATTTTCCACATTTTGGAAAATATATATAATATGAATTTCCTCAAATAGTATTAATAATGTTAAATGAAAATATTTACAGTACAGTAGGTCTGTCAGGAAAATTTATCATAGCCTTATCTTTGCAAACATGGCCTACATTTGGATCTCCTTTAATTTTTATTTCTCTGGTAAACCACAAGATCTTCAAAATAACACCATACAAATTCCAAACAAAACTTTTAGCAAGAAAGTGAAGTGCTTATTTGTCATAAAAATCTAGAAAACTTTAGATGAACACTTCAACATGACTGTTAATTCCACCCAATCCTTGAGCACAGACACAGAAACTCAAATGAACACTTCATGGTGTAAAAAAGTACTCTTTTGAAAACAACTGGAACGGGATGGTGTTCAAAGGGATTTTCTTATGACTTAAAGCCTCTTGAAATTACAAATAGCATATTAAATCGCATAAAATTCCCTATCAGAGTTATGATAACATTTAATAATGGTAATTTAGCATGTCTGCTAATTCTTTCTACATCTGTAAAGTATTGCGGAATTCTTTATATTTTTCTTGCAGTTGTGAGCACTTAAGCTGTTCAAAGCAGTCTTAATACAAGTTACGATGTCTTGTGATATAATACGTTTGTGTTATAAAATAAAACATCACTTATTCTTAATTGATTTCACTTTTGAGGAAATTTAATGTAGATATTAAAAGGTAATACATTTGTTAGTATGAAATCAAGTGCTCTCTCTCTTTCTACATACTCCCTGTACTTATACTCCCTGGATCATTTACAAATTTTATATTTAATTGCTATAATTTCTATTACAATCACCATAGTACTTTTAATCAAAGAAATCATCCTTTTCATCTTCTATGTTTGCTTGATATAAATTTCAATAGAATCAATTATTTAATTTACACAAAATTTACATTAATTATGGAGTATATTAAGCATTTATATGGTTGTAAAAATTAAATACCTATGAATATCTACATTATCTAATTACATAGGAGGCTTAAACACATTCTTAGAAGTACAGTAGCCTAATAATGCCACCCTCATCGGCAATGAAAAAGTGTCCTTATAAGACAGGTAGCCTCTTTAGTTACTTAGGAGCTTAAACACACTTTTAGAAGGGGGCCCGGGTGGCTCAATGAGTTAGGTTGCTGGATCTCTAACAACTCATACAAGCCTATCACCAATACGGCGTGGGTTCGCGCCCGGCTTGTAAATTACAAAAAAGGGTGCACTCGATTCACAACCGCAAGTGATAAAGTTTACCAGATGCTTGCACATGGTCGGTGGTTCTCTCAGGGTACTCCAGCTTCCTCCACCACTAAAACTGGTCGCCATGATATAGCTGAAATATTGTTGAAAGTGGCATTAAACACCAAAAATCAATCAAAACACACTTTTAGAAGTCAGGAACCTTATAATGTCACCCTCATCGGCAATGAAAAAGTGTCCTTATAAGACAGGTAGCCTCTTTAGTTACTTAGGGGTTTAACCACATTTTTAGAAGTCAGGAACCTTATAATGTCACCCTCATTGGCAATGAAAAAGTGTCCTTATAAGACAGGTAGCCTCTTTGGTTACTTAGGAGTTTAACCACATTTTTAGTTGTACAGTATTCTCCTCTTATAATGCCACACTCATCTGCAATGAAAAAGCGACCTTATATAGGAGAGGTGGCCTCTCTTGAGGGGGACAGTTTAGTATTTTATCATCTCAGTACAGTTGAAGTCTGACGTGATAAGAGGGGGAGGGGGACTTTAGTGTTAGTGATCTTATCATATTCAAGGTATTTAGTTTTCAGAAAAAAAAATAATAACATAGCAATAATTAAAATCACCTGTTTTTTATTATTAAATTCAGATCATTGAAATAAAATATGAAAGATATTTTGCACAGCAACTGTGAACATTAATTATGCACTGTAATAAATTCCATAAAAACAACTGGGATAGAATTAAGTCAGACATTTACAAGACATTTGACCATGGATTAACAGTTGCAGAAGCTAGAAAATATATTGATTTTTACGCTAATTGCATTGCATGTGCTAATTAAAGAACTTTATGTTATTTTTCTCTTTGAACAGGTGATAAAAAGACAGGTACTGCTACATCCATGTAATAATAGATTCAAGGATAAATGTTCATATCATTCAAACAAGGAAACTGAAACATTTTTGAAAGTGCCATCAAATACCATAACCATAAAATATTTCTAAATTCTACTACTGGTGATATATATATACAGGGTCGATTACTATCAATATATAATTACACATATGAGATTTATATAGGTCATGGTGTTTACTACCACTTTTAACAATATTTCAGTTATATCATGGAGGTCAGTTATATAGGTTGAGGAAACCGCAGGGCCAGGAGAAAACCACCAACCTGTCGCAAGTCACTGACACACTTTATCACATGATGTTTTATCAAGTACACCTCGCCATAAGCAGGATTTGTCCTCACAACGTTAGTGGTGATAGACACTGATTGTATACATACATATGTAGTTGTAAATAGAATTACCATACGATCACGACCATGAGGGCCCTCCTTGTCTGTAGAAGTGTGTTTCGTTTTCGACAGAAGTGGAATTCGAACTCACAGTCTTAGTGGGGATAGACATTGATTGCATATGCAGTTGTAAATCCAACTACCATACGATGATGAACACGACGACCCCCTCATCAAATTTATCATATTAACAGGTATGTAAAATCACTTTTGCATTAAATTTTCACAAGAATATAATTTATTGATATCAAGCTCTTGCTCTGAAATATGAAAAATAATAATGAGCAATGTTTGAGTGTTACTTTTTACACATTATCTGATCCTTACCCATAACAACATTTAAAACATTATTTTAATTTTTCAGATTAAACGTTTCTTTCTCTCTCTCTCTCTATCTGTAATCTGACATAAATTTAAAACAACATTTTAAAACATTATTTTAATTTTTCAGCTTAAGCGTTTTTCTTTTTCTCTCTCCCTCTCTCTGTAATCTGACATAAATTTAAAACAACATTTTAAAACATTATTTTAATTTTTCAGATTAAATGTTTCTCTCTCTCTGTAATCTGACATAAACGTATCTTATCATCTTCTATTTTTAATGAGAATTTTATGTAAATTTTATAGACTTCCTAATATTAATTCTAGCACTAACTTTCCACTATAATTAAATGTAATTTTCCTGCCATAGGAGGAATTTGACACCAAGTTTGATAAAGGTAAGGTAATTATTTCATCGTCAGGATCTACAGACCTGCCGATATTGGTATTAGTGCAAGCTTCAATAATAAGATGGGATTAACTCAGGCTTAATACAGAAACCCTGTCAGAATCCGATTCAATCTTCTTTGTGCAGGGAATTAAGTTCAAAGCTTGACAGATGTACAGATTATTTGGATGGAGGCTTTGTGTCGACTAGATGAAGCATTAAATTTTAATCCGTCTTTCTTTCTCCTCGATCCAGGTAGATCAGTTCTCGCTAAGGCAGATGTTTTCAGGATAAAGAATTAGAAATCCGATTAACACACATGTAGTCGAAAAGATTTGAATTTTATTAAAAAATCCCTCATATTTTTTTTTAATGTTACCTGCTATGTATTATCTTATGTAAAGATTTTCTACTGTTGTTTTATTCAACAATAACATAAAAAATAAAATTCAAAGAAACAAATTAAAGATTTTTTTTTTATCACGATTTCTCCAATTTCAAACAGTACTTTTGAAGTCTTTTCATTATGAAATATACACATTACAAATTGCATGTATATTTGAAATTGCTCACACATTTTTGATATATTCTTTTTATTCCTTTTGTCTTACATTTCAAAATCATATGTATGTGCAAAGGTAATTATTATTTTCTATTACAAAAACAATATAAAAAATTCTAAAAAAACACAATAAATTCTATGACTGTCAATAATTTGTCAATCTGGCTAAGATTTGTACAATGTATCCTATTTTCTAGATTATAGGTTGACATTGTCTAGCTGGACTTACGCCACGATATAGCTTAATTATTGCTAAAGTTGATATTAAACACCAATCAATCAATCAATCTAGCTGGACTATCTAAGTCTAATTTTGTACATGACTATTCTCCAGACATTACCAATGGTATAATATACATGTCCCTTTTAAAATAAATGTTCTCTGCCTCTAGTCCAAATATAATGTGGTACTACATGTATGTTGTGTATATCAGAGATGAAATTTTACGTCTGATCAGCCAATTTCCTCTTTTTTTAACAAAATATTGGAAATAAAATGTTTCAATCTTGGTCCAAACAGCTAGAAAATAAGCCGTTTAGGAGGAGTTGTGCTTACAAGGTACATGGACGGACGGACAGGGTGATTCCTATATACCCCCCCAAACTTTGTTTGCGGGGGGTATAATGAGAGTATATCGACACTATATAGGGAGGTTCCTCTTTTTTCATCTGAGAAGACTAAATTTCTGGTATATACAGTCAAACCTGCCTTTAAGGGCACCTCTATCTAACAAATCATTGTCTATAAAGGACATCCTCATTTTCCTCATTAATTAACAGTGCATATATTTTCAACCTGTATACATAAATGGCACACTTTTAGGTTTCCTTGAATGTCCTCCTTTATATGTAGGAATGACTATATATAAAGAAGACTTCAAATGTTTATGCCTTCTGTGCTTTGATATTACAAAATGGTATTTAGGAAGATTTCAACTTTTGAATAGTAAGATGAAAAACAAAAAATACAACACTGTCGGAACAGTTCCAAAATCTGATCGCAAAAAATGTTATACAACACTGTATTGCATGTCAGAATAAAAAGCATACATTTAATTGGTTGAACATTCTCCATGTGACCATCACTATTCCGCGATAGAGACTGGGATGCTGATATAGATCCTTGGGCAGTCTGTATATCCTGATACATTTGTATTGCCCTGTATATCAGAAACTATTCTATAAGTATTTTACTGATGATTAAAGTCAACACTGAAAGAACGGTACATTGTAACCTTAGATATGTGTAGGAGTGGATTTTGTTCTTTAATAATTCAATAATAATCACAATAGTTATTTACTTTAAGTACGTAATATTAAAATAGGATAAAATTAACATGCAATAATAATCCCTCCCTTATAAGACCCCTCCCACCAACATTCAGTGTTAAACCTACAAAATCTTTAGGTACATATAGCTCTTTAAAAGAAAGGATATAGAGCTACCCAATGTGTAAGAAAGGATACATCTGACATGACCAGATTTTGAATTGGCAGGGAGTGAGAGAATTGTAATAAATATTCTATCAACTTCTGAGTTCGAACTAATATCTGTAATAAATAAATATTGAGGTGACTCCTAAAACCTAAAAAAAAGGTTTTCAAAATTTTGAAACTTACAATGTCAGATTTTTTTTTTTTTTAAAGAAATTAAGCAATGACATAGATGAATATTAAGATGACCTCTAATAGTGAGCGAGTGATTGTTGTTTAACGCCAACTCAGCAATTTTTCAGCTATATCATGGCAAGAACAAGTCAATTTCAATGAGATGATGATGTCCGCTTTGTACTAGACCAACAAGCTGAGTTGGATTTTTATAGTGCTATCTCACTGATACAACAATCCGCGGGTAGACATGTCGCCGCACACAGACACATTATCCTAATTCTGAGACAATCAGTCTTTGCTCTTTCTCTTTGATGATGCTGCATAGCAGAAAAGCAACAAATACCAATTTTATAGTCTTTTGTTTGATTCGATCAGGCTCGAACCCACGATCTACTACACTCAAGGCGAGAACGCTAATCATTACACCATCGATGCAGTTCATCCTCTAATAGCTACTGGAAAACCATTACTAATCCTGGGGGTCTAATTTTCGCAGATTTTGTGGTCCACTTATACCACGAAAGTAAAAATCTAACGAAATACAATATCCCCATTTATTGTTGCATGTAATGTTTGAAATCACGAGTTCAAGAACCCAAGGATCAATGCGTTTTGTAAAAACCATGAGTTCAAGAACCCAAGGATCAATGCGTTTTGTAAAAACC
>MJUT01054143.1:63048-76083 GCA_002080005.1 Gigantidas platifrons | reverse complement strand
TTTTTTTAAACAAACAAGTGCTTTTTGTCCGTCGTTACTAAAAAGTCAAAAGTACTTCTTGAGGAACTAAAACTTGAATTGATGGGTGTTTTTCAACATTGATCTGGCTCCCACTGTAAAACCAAAAGCCATTCTTTTCAAGGAGTGAGCCACCTTTTTCAAACCAAAAAGTAGGCCTCAGGAAACACCCAGAATGCAGGATTTTGCACCATTTACCCCAGAGCTTCTGAGGCCCTTGAGCTGTAATGACCACCTCGCAATGCGAGGTGGGAAGGGTCGCTCTGCGACCCTTTTCGGCAACCTGATGTAAATTCGGACGACCTGATTTTTCCCCCTACTTGCCCTTGTGACAACCTCCCTTATTTCTTAGTTTCTAACACTGTTATGGTACATGATTAATGTGTACTATACACAATGTATTATGGTACAAGATTACTGTGTACTATACACAA
The DNA here is from genome assembly GCA_002080005.1 of Gigantidas platifrons. Taxonomy (NCBI): domain Eukaryota; kingdom Metazoa; phylum Mollusca; class Bivalvia; order Mytilida; family Modiolidae; genus Gigantidas; species Gigantidas platifrons. The sequence goes on along the minus strand of MJUT01054143.1, from coordinate 75,631 downwards.
TGTATTATGGTACAAGATTACTGTGTACTATACACAATGTATTATGGTACAAGATTACTGTGTACCCCTGTTGACCTATATAGGAGTAGTTTTCTTCCTTGACTGAGAGTAGCTTTTCTAATACGCTAGGGGGTTTGAGGGCACCCCCTCACTAAGATTATGGTACAAGATTACTATGTGTACTTCAAACAGTGCATTTGCACACAAGAAATTACATTGCATATTTTGTAAATTTTATTATTTAAGTGTTATAGAACTAGTGTTATAGTCAGGAATCCAGACAATTTCAGTCATTTTTGTTTTCCTCCATATATCACATGAAAATGGATTTTTATAGGGGTTTTGATGTTTAACACCACTTTCAACAATGTTTCAGTTATACTGTGGCAATAGATTTGATAAGATATTTTTTTTTAATTTATTAATATTATTATATCAAAATTTCTAAATTTAACGGATTATTTCAATAATAGCATGTACTGTACATTATTATCTTTCAATTAAATGTAGCTAATTAAAAATATTAAATCAAGTTTTTGCTTGTTTGCTTCATGGTGTTTAACGCCACTCTCAACAATATTTCAGTTATATCGTGGCGGTGAGTTCTATTGGTGGAGGAAACTGGAGTATCAGGAGAAAACTAACCCATAGTTTTTTATATAATTAATGGAATCTTCTTAAATGTTTTCCATGGAACTTGCAGTTTTCAATCCAGTGAAAAGATGACACAGAATTTTTTATTTTAAATCATTTTTGGATCAAATGTCAGTTTGGTATCAATTATTTTGCTAATACAATTACGAAGTTCTAAGTGACATATGGAACTGTATATAGAGCATAAAATAGTAAAAATATGGTAAGACATAGACATTTTGTATTATGCATAAACATGTGATCACAATAACATGATGTCAATATCGAAAATATACATATATCTACAATTTCAATATACTCAACGCATCTAATAAATCAAGATATGAATATGTACATTTGCTTTGCATATAAACTTTCGTTTCTTTTTTTTTTTAATTTAAAACAGAAACTAGATTAATGCTGGATTAATGCTTCAGTCCTTGAAATGAAAATTTGAATTTACTTGTTCGATTCAAATTCTTGAATTTATTTTTATATAATTCTATTCTAAATAAAAATTAATAAAAGAACCGCCTAGCGCATTTACTAACACATAAATGTGCGACGTATCCCCCCACACTTGCATAATATTTAGTTTTATACATTTATAGAAAGCAGCCTTGCAGTCTTAGTGTATAACATACTTTAACTTACAAAAAATTATTCAAATCTATCCATGTTTACTGAAGTTATCGTGTAAACAAGACACAATTCTCAAAATTGGTGATTTTTCAACCAAAAACTAAGATTTTTCCCCAAAACTCTTACTTCAAATAATTCCATGTAAGAACGATCCAAGATAATGATAATTACAAGCCACATGCAAACCATTATTCAAATCTATCTATGTTTACTAAGTTATCGTGTAAACAAGACACAATTCTCCAAATTGGTGATTTTTCAACCAAAAACTAAGATTTTTCCCCAAAACCCTTGCTTCAAATATTTCCATGTTAGAACCCATCCAAGATAATGATCATCACAAGCCACATGCAAAAAATTATTCAAATCTATCCATGTTTACTCAAGTTATCGCGTAAACAAGAAAGTGTGACATATGGACAGACGACCGCTATTCGCGGGGGGATAAAAAATGTACTAGACTGAACAAAGTTTTAACTTGGGACTGAGGACCGCTGATTATTATGAGGACTGAAATTTGTTTGTCATGATATATGTTTGGACAATTTGATCAAAATACTGTTAGGCCAAATAAAAAATGCCTGTGTATCCACTAAACCTACCGACCTTAATTCTTAGTGGCTGTGCCTAACGTAAGGTTCTTATTGCCATCTTTGGATAAGCACTGTTAAAAGTCAGATCCTTGTCTTAAGTAATATAGCTAAAAATTAATCAAATAACAGTTTTTCCTGCCTACATGTACAGGTACCCTATTTTTTTTTTTTAAAGAATGTAAGCAGAAACACAGATATATATAATTTGCCTAATATACCCAATTCAGAAATAAAAAAATGCAAAAACTTCGAAAAGGCAAAATTATTTCAAATACATACATTGTATTTGTAATAAAGTTTTACTTACATCACATGTATGACTTCCAGAAACAAAATTACAGGATATACATGTATTTAATTTTAACATTACATGTAAATTTACCTTTTATAAAAATATCACAGTAAAATTTTACATGGCTAATTTTCGCTCTCTTTTTTTTTTAATAAAAAAACCCTCATTTTATCCAAAGTAAATATTAATAAATACAAATTTATCCCTGTAATTCCTTCAAATTGTTAAATTTAACACATTTAAAATAGATTTATCAAAGATTAATCATTATTAAAAATATGACCATCTGTGACGTGTAATCATCCAGATCAATTGTTAAGCCCATGAGGCAATTGGATTATATACAGGTTAAAATTGACCAACAATAGGAGGGATCAACCTGTTTACCTAGTCTGGTATTTGATGTATTATTTTACGATCAATGTCACTTTTTGTTTGGGGATTAAAAGGGGATTAAGGCCCTAAGGGAAGTTAAACGCCTTTCGTTATTATATGATAAGTCAATTTCAAAACTAAGGATAAGGAGATGAGATGAAATTATACATAACAGGTTTAACCTATAAGTTATTTAGTTAGTGACCAGGTTAAAACAAATTATTATCTCCCTTGTTTTTATTTTAATTTTAATTAAACAAACAAACTTTAACCTATAAGTTATTTAGTTAGTGACAAGATAAAAATAATAAATTATCTCCCTTGTTTTGATTTAAATTCTAATAAACAAACAAACAAACTAATGCTTTATTTGCCAATCAGTCGTGTCCTTACGAGCAGAATAATCACAAAATAAATTTATACAAAAAAAAAACAATGTATGCAATGATTATAATAATTTGTGTATGATTTAAGACATACATTGTATATAACAACACAGAAAAAATGATATTAGTACAGTAAACTGGGAAGTAAAGTCCCTGAAGTAAAAAAAAGCACAGGATGGCACACATTAAATATTGAACAACTGTTTTTGTTTTTTGTATTATTTTTTTTAATATTCTGCTTGTGAGTAGTGTGCTATAATTATTCACTTTAATTTATTTCAATAATTTGATTATTTTTAAGTGGGGAAGGGGGGGGATTGGGGGCCTCTTCCAATTTACTTTAAAAAAGTATTAATAAAAATGGGTATTAATCTATATTTTGTTTTTGTTAAAACTATCTTATTGGGGATTATAAGATTTATAGCTTTTTAGAATTTTTATTAGCCATGGGTGTATAAGTATAACCTAAGTTTCTAGACTATTTTTTGGGTTCAAGTTTTATCAGAAATTACCCCAAAAAATTTTTTTTATAACATTTTTAGCAAATGGTTTTGTATTATAAAGTTTTTGTTTTGTTTTTACTTGAACAAAATATTTAATTCCCTACTTAAAAAAAATGCAATGTTTAATTGTTTAGTTACAGAGGCAGTGTTTTCTTTAAAGAATGCCTTAAAGTCCTCACTATGTGAATCTTTGTTATTTTATTTTTTACTTTAAAGTCCTCACTTTGTAACTCTTCCTTATTATTTTTTTTTACTTATATAACTGACATTAAACAGTTTTAATAGAAATTGACCTTGTTTATCCTTAAATTCAAACTATAAATAAACTTCTTTATTTTCATATAAACGTCAATTGTGTTAATTATTTTTTGACAGAAATAAATATGTTAATTCTTTTTGACAGTTATGTACTATACATTGACATACTATACATTGTATGAAAATGTATACATGTACCAGATAGAATACACATTATTTTAATCATCCACTATTAAATTAATCACAAAATTGAAGATTATTGGAGATATTAAGCCTATTGTTATCAAAAGGTTGGGAACTGATCAGCTGTCCTTTATCATAAGGATAAGTAAAGATTAAGGTTATACTCCGATTATCTAGAAATTCATTTGATAATTCTTTAAAATATTTAATCCTCTTCTTTCTACTTAATCCTAGATGATGAATTCTTCCTTTGCCTTTAATGATAAGAGACAGAATAGTTTCATCATTCTGATTTCTCCCAGTCATGAGATAACATAATGTGTGGTTGTCACATGTATTGGAGGATCATTTTATAATAAAGTACAGTTAAACCTGTATTCAGAGGTCACCATTGGGACAAAGAAAAAGTGGCCTTATAAGACAGGTGACCTCTTAAAAGGGGGTTAATTTATATGACATTTTCTATGAAAGGACAAGAACAAGGTGACTGTTTAATAGAGGTGGACAAAAATGGTGCCATGCAAGAGTAGACGAACTGAATGGATAAACAATTTGGATGAATATTTTTTTAATTTGTAGATATTTGAACCTTGTAAATAATTGTAGTATTGTTTTATAGCCAAAAAAAATCACAGTATCTTTTAATAGCAAAAAGAAAATCCATAAATTCGCAAGTTATTACAGTATGAAAGTTATGTAAATATTATGAAAAAAAATATATGCTATTTTAAGTGGACTCTGTATGAAAAGGGATCCTTTTGTCCACACCAAAGGGAAATAACTCCTTGAAAATGTATTGTTTTATAATTTAGTCAGAAATATACAAATTGATCTATTCCAAATATTTTTTTAAATCTTACCAAGCACTAGTCTACAGTATACTTATAACATTTATTGTGCTGAAAATTGGACTTTAAAGGGAGAGAAAATATAAGGAACTACAAACAACACAGACTTGACAGGCTATACAATGTAGTATGAAATCAATACAGCTATATGCTTATATTTTTCATAATTAAAAATCTTTAAGAATATTTTAAGAAATGCACAGATTTATTTCAGTCTGTACCAAAAACATTTTGACAAACTAGCCCGAACAGCATTTTAGAAGATTTTTTTTCTATTTTGATTTAAGCAAATTTTATGCAATTTTTACTAGCCCAAACCAATGGGCTTAGGGCTAGAGGTTTTTGGTGCAGATTGCTATTAAACTGCTCCATATATTATACAAAGATCATTTCAAAATTTATTAAACTATTATAGAAAGTTTTCATCAGATGTAGTAGTTCTTTAAGATATTTAATGGCAAAAAATAAGAAGTAATAGTTGTTGGGTCTTTTTCCTTTTTACCTAAATTTCTAAAAACTAGAAAATATATACACAATGAAATTGTGTATATATATATATATATATATAACTTATACGCTAATAAAAGAAGGTCATTTTTAACTTTAAATAATAAAGATTTAATTTCATTACTTTTTAGCAGGTTTCTGAATTCGCCACGATAACTGAAATATTGTTAAAACTAAGTTGTGTTAAGCAGTACAATCTCATATCCCTTTTTGTTTATTGTAATTTACATACATATATGTATATAACATGCACATCATATATATATGAAATAAAAAAATTATTGCTTAAGTTAATTTCTTTACACGATTTGCATACAATAAAAAAATCAAAATACATTTTTGATGAGAATGTTTTTGAAAATTATTCTCATAAACATGATGAATGACAAGTGTGAAATATTAATAAGAATTCTACAAACAACATGTTAGATTATTAAAGAAAATTAACATGATTACATATACAGAACAAAGAGATAACTAAATAAATCTGTGAATATAACATGACTTGGTTGTCTTAGGTTGATTGATTCATTATGCTGTTATACAAAGAAACAATGACAGTAATTAATCAACTAATGTGACATGAAAATACAAAATCATGTGTACTGGTCCGTGACAGTAAATCTTGACAAGAAAAAAAAAGCCAAATCTCAAATCTGAAAAGATGGTTGCATATAATCTTTACCTGTCCTGGGTCTGTGTTAACTGCCGTGTTGACATTTGCAGCTACCCATGCCTCAGCAAAAGTTTCCATCGCAGCATGAAAGTCCATTTTCACTCTAAAGATTTCAAATCAGAAAATTGTCCCCAAGTCCAAGACACAATATGGTATCTTTGAATGGGATGGTTGATGCTGAAATCTTTAACTTTCACCTAAGTTCAACTTGCAAGTTCTTCAACAATATGTGTCGACAAAGTATCACGAATGCACGCGCACTTTGCCGTTTAATGTCAGACATGAGCCTCCCGTGTCTAACATTATTGTAAACAACGAGTCCCTAACCATGGCCAGATATACTCATTCTTCAGTTAAGAGGATTAAGGAGCTTCTTCACTTATCAATAAATAACAGCCCGCGGAACTATTTTAACAGGTGCGCGCTTCGATTTCGCGAATAAAGTTGATTGACAGTCACGAATAAATAATCAATATAATTATTTATTCAATAATGAATTTAAAAAGTGTTGATTTGAATCTAGTAAATTAAATCTTTAAAAAATTGCAAATAGTGGCGCAAGAATACAGACATTTCACTAAGCCGGAAAAGAAATACACAAAAGATTAACAGTACATTTACCCCAGTCGATAAAACGTTTGAAGAATCATACATTCGAGAACAATATTAAGCATTTGTATGACACAGATTGACATAAGAAATTTGCCACACGAAAACCTGAATTTATGTTTTCAAATCGACGTATTATTTGCAAATTGAATGCACAGTGTTTAAATTAACTTCTGATCGCACACCAAGCGATTGAAATAAATGAGTAGATAGGTATTACATCCGGGAGAAATGAAGAATATGGCGAATCTCGTGTTTGTTGTCGTGTTGGCATGTTTTTCTGTCACACATTCCACCAAATATAAAGACAACGAAAAGGTATAATATAAATATAATAAAATACAACAAACTCCTGCTATAAATGTAATATGGATTAGGCACAACCTACAGGCGAGCATCGCATCTACGCATAGACATGTACATGTATTTTAGAATACATGACATATCGGCCCTAAGACCACTCGGCCCCAAGACAACTCGGCCACAACTTTGGACAAGTCGGCCCCCTTTTGTAGGTAGCAATTTGAATATGTTTTAGTTATGGACAAGTCGACCCTTCTATATAGAAGACAACTCGGCCCCACCAAAAATGAAAGTTTTGAACACATGGTGTGTGTGTGAATAAAAGGACTCAAACAAGCAGTACAGTATTTTTAAGATCTCGCTAAGTAGAAAAGCATGCACGATGAATAATTCAGTATCAGTTTATGCTCTGTTGGAGGCACATAAAATTTAACGTACTTTACTCACATAATCAAATGTCAGGAAGTTATTGATGTCCAGTAAGCTTGCAAAGAATCTTAAAGAATAAAAAGTGTTTTTCGTCCTTGCTTGTAATTTCTATGCTTAGTTTTCTATTTACCATTGTTTGTTTGTTATACTCATATATATTTTGCAAATTGTATATTGTGTTGAATTGTTCTCTGTACCGATGTAACTAATGCATTGGTTGCTTGAGAATAAAGATATGGCTGTGAAATAAATACTAGTGGAAATTTTATTCTTTATTACGTTATCAACAACATTTAACAAGTAATGTCATAAACATCTGAGCACTAAATAAGTACACTTCAATACAAAAGTTGTTAACCCAACAGTCGTGACATTTTGCAAAAAGTTTTGGAGGCAACATACATTTTGTACTTGTCCCACAGCTGGAATAGTTGACACTGGAGCTGTCTGGTGTGTTTACGGGATGCACCTTTCTATACAAAGTCAATTAAAACCAACTCCTACTCTCGAAAGAGAGGCCGACTTGTCTTTGGGTCAGGAATTTATTTCATTTTATTATACTTAATAAGTAAAAGTGGGGCCGACTTGTCTCGAAAGAGTGGCCGACTTGTCTTGGGGCCGAGTTGTCCAGGGGCCGATTTGTCCTGTTACCGTGTTTTACTAGTCTATGATTACGACATACGAGTCCACAGTCTCTTGAAGTCCCAAAAATATAAAAAAATCAGAATAACATTTTTTCTTATTTTTTATTTTTGAAACTTCAAGTGCATGACTGTGATGAGTCAAACTATCATTTAAAAAAGTATCCTTTTCATCCGGGGGTTGTGCACAGGGGCTGGTTACGATTTGTTTTATCCCTCGACTACTCTAAAAAATGTATTTTTGTACACATGAGAGTAGTCGAGGGATAAAAAAAATTGTAACAAACCCCTGTGGGCCGTGTTGCTCGTATGTGTTAATTTATGTATATGTTTTGTAAAATAAATGATGAAAGTTCATAACGTTAAATTTTTACAAGATTATTTGTAAAATTGTGGTTCAAAGTCCACCGAAATGTCAATGATATAAGAAAACAAATAATAGCTTTCATAAAGAAACATATAATCATCCTTTTCATGCACAAATCAATTCATAACTCCGACAGAAAAGGCATAAAATATCGAATGTCTTACCCCCGCTGATCCACTTCTCTTGTTGTAAACAAACAATTTTGATCGGACCAATCGGCAGTTGATCAAAATGAAACAAGTAAGAGAAACCAGCTACCTCACGATCCTACGACCAACCCTGGAATACGCAGCAATGGTCTGTGATCCCACCACCCAAACTCTGATACAGACACTCGAAAATGTACAAAGAAAAGCTGCCTGCTTCGTTTAAATGATTACACCAGCAGAACACAAGGACGCTTGACAAGCATGTTAACATCACTTGAGTGGCAGACTTTAGAACAACAGAGGAGGATAAGCAGACTCGTTATGATGTATAAGATCCAGCATCAACTCGTGGACATCGACCGCTACGTATACCTCAGACGTGGTGACAGCAGAACCAGAGGTTAACATAGGTTCTTCCAGGAGAGGTCCAATTATGACACTCTCAGAAACTCCTTCCAAAGAACAGCACAAGAATGGAACCACCTACAGGGTTTGAACCTAAGGAAATATTTTAGGGGCCAAGTGGGCCCCTACCAAATTAATTTTGGTAGCCCACACAATTTCTTAAGGGCCCATCAAGCGAGGTGCCTTACAACAGCAGTGATCTTGAAGGTTTTTTTCATAATGGGCCCATGGCCCCTTCAAAAAAATTTCAATGGGCCATTCTGAATTTCAATGGGCCATTGTAAATGAAATATATTTCCAGCACAATAATGCATACTAGATATGTATTTTCATACTATAACTCATGTAACATTTAAATAAATATAATTGATTGAAATTGAATTGCTTTTCAGTTTTCTAGTGATTTCTACAGACTGGATTCACTCATCTTTACCTGCTTCACTACATTGTTATTCCAAGGACTGAAATGTTTAACTTTGCCCATTATCGAAATATACACTTTAGCATGCCACATATTTAGAATATCTCCATTTAATATCTATAAGCAATCAAATATCACTTATTTTTCTATTATTTTTGATATCCTACATAATTATAATTATCAGGGGTAACAGGTAATAGGGCAAGCAGGAATTAGGGCTTCAAGCTTCATTTCTCCAATCAGGTGACACTGATGTATTGTAGATTTCCTTATCTTGACCAATATAATTGAGAAACCACTTACATTTTGTACACAAGGAACAAGAACAATTTCACAAGTTGAAATTGAATATAATCAAAATTATAGAATACAAAATTAACATTTGATACACCTTTCATGCCTTTGTTATTGAATCTGTTCTCAACTCAGTTACACACACAGTCAATCAAATAAAGGTCAAAAGGCTTTATAAAGTCATACATTTCAAATGAATTTTTATTCCAAGTAAATTTTAACAATAAACAACCATGGACAGGACGGTATTTGCGGTCGTCTTTCTCATTAGCATCACAATCTGATGAGACAGGATCGGGGGTATACTTACAGAGCTCCAGATAAGCTGCATATTTGTGTTTTTTACGCTATAAAAACGAGTAAAAACGCATGTATTATCAGATCAGAGTGTACACATTAGGCATACATATTGCTGTGTAAGCAAACTTTCCAAATTCGGAGCGTACTTGTACGCTTAACGATAATAAACAATACATTTTTGTCTTTCAGAGATTCCCCGTAATTAGTTCCCTTTATACTTTTTGAAGGAGAGAGCATATACATCCGAGGGGTACCAAATGTTTGCCTTTCTAAGCATCGATGTCAAAAGAGATCTGATTGGATTTTTATGATAAATCATCCAATCGTGGTAAATATTACAAATAAATGCGGTGCTCCATATAAGGAATGGTTTACATAATAAGTAAGAACTAAAACGAAAGTAAATTTGGGAACACGTTGTTCTTGAAAATGAGCAAGAACATGAATTTAGCACGCTACTAAGCACAAGAGCGCTCTGGAAAATTTTATACTTAAGTTCCTGACAGTTTCATCTGTGTCTAGTGACAGTATAGTTAAAAGGAATCATTGATGACATTATCAAAACGGCTGTGAAATCTGCCGAAGTCGACGAGCAAAAAACTAAATATTTACAACATTTTATTAATAAACATGTCACAATCGTGTCATATTAAACAGAGATATACATTTCACTTGCATCCTGCGTTTATTGAATAACACTTGTGTCAAACAAAAGTGTACATGTAAGCAATCTTTTCTGAAGTAGAGAGTACGACAAAGCAAAGGAAATATGCAAATACCCATCATTTTCAAAAGTAGGGGGTAATTACCCTTTGGACTTGAAAATTATCTGGAGCTCTGTACTTATACGTCTTATGAGCCAGAGTCAATCATGTGTTCAGTTTCTTTTCTTACGGAATCGTCAGGATCGAAATTGTTATTTCCATCTCAACCAACAAACGAAAACAAAGTCTTCTGGCCAGGTAAAACAGGCAGACGTAGACTGACGAGTTCTGTTCCCTGGCTCGTACCTCGATTAGATTGAGACAGGCAATAGGAGAGTTTTTAAACGCCAGGTGGCGTTTTAATCATCCCTAGTTACCATTTCCGGTAATTACACTGAGTTGAAAACAATCACTTGGATACGGTACAAATACTTAGTAAATGATCATAAATATATATAAATAAGGCAGATGCTTTTTTTTGGAGGCATTTTTCTATAAAATTCAACTAAATACCGGAAAACAATAACTCGCAGACGGGTTGTGCTAAACTACGAAACGAAATCGAAACGCAATGAACGAAATGCAACGAAATATATATATACTAAAATGCGAAACAAAACGCAACGAAAGGAAATATATTAAAATACGAAACGCAACGAAATATGATAAAATGCGAAACGAAATGAAACTATTCTAAAATCCAATAAGAACAACATGAATGGAACGAGAAGTGATGAAAAATTCTAAGCAGAATGGTATACAAAAATGTACTGATATCATGTATAAGAAGATTTATGAACAATACTTCAAGACAAAAATTTAATGTATAAGATTTATGAACCATTCGTCAAAACAAACAAAATAAAAATGCATCAACGACCATCATGCCAGGTAGAATCGTCCTTTCTATAAGGAGCACTCTCAATAAATGAGGTAAGAAGGGTAGCCAGATATTCTTGTCAGGGTTTCTGTAGTATATCCAGAGTCGGACCTCAAGGCCTATGCGTCTGGTCTTACAGCCTTAAAAGGGGGTGCAGGAATTTTGGTTCAATCTATGCATTGGTTCTTTTGTAACATGTTTCAAAAGGGTCCAATTTTAAACTCTATTCCAGGGCCTGGGTGGCTCAATGGATTGGGTAGTTGTATTATCTAACAATGCATACAAGCCTATCACCAAAACGGAGTGGGATCGCAAACATTACAAATTGCAAAAAGGGTGCACTCGACTCGCAACCGCAAGTGATAAAGCTTACCAGTTGCTTGCCCATGATCGGTGGTTCTCTCTGTCTTCCTCCACCACTAAAACGAGTCGCCATGATATAGCTGAAATTGACTGCTGAAAGTGGCGTTAAAGAACAAAAATCAATCAATCAAATCAATACGATGTACCTTTTGTGAAATCAGCATTGAATTTTCCAGTACTAGCACAGAAGCTCCTTTTGGTCAATTGATCAAACAAAAGGTTTCGAAAAAACTATTATTACTAATAAATTAGATTTTTTATCATTATTACATTGCACTTCGTGGTCTGATAAATTCACCATGAAATGTATGCCCGCTTTATTTTGAACTGGGGCCACAACATAGACACTACCCATGTTTGCGGAAACCCCATTATTTGTTTGCATGTGAAGTGACAGGGTTTTCATCATAATAAATGATCCTCAGTTTCTTAAGATATTTAATTTCTTTTGACGCCAGATAATGTATAGAGTACTTGAAACATGTTCATTGCTCTGTTATTTACGGGTAATAGTATTGGGATGGAACCGTAACCGATGCCTATCAGAGAATTTCGAAGGCAGAGTATTGTCACTGTAACTATTAGCTGCTAGATTGAATTCTGAGTTTTTAATTAATAATGAGAACTGTCTTGCTTCTGATGAACGATAATTATAGGGAATATTTCATCGCGTTTCGTTCTATTGCGTTTCGCACTTTAGTATATTTCGTTTCGTTGTATTCATTTCATTTCGTTTCGCATTATAGTAAATTTCGTTTCGTTGCGTTGCATTTCGTTTCGCATTTTAGTATATTTCGTTTCGTTTCGTTCATTGCGTTTCGA
>MJUT01054143.1:52416-63022 GCA_002080005.1 Gigantidas platifrons | reverse complement strand
TAGTTTAGCACAACCCCTCGCAGACACGTACTTTCAGAAATAGAATTTTCCGTTAAAATAAAATTTCATATTGAATTTTGGGATGATTTTATACAAATTTTCATTCATTTGATTCATATTTGTCAAAAATCAAATTTACAAACATTTATTTGGAGTAACATTTGGAAAAAAAGTCATATCATTGGTTGTTATTCTTTTCCGGTATTTAGACATTTCATAATTATATTTACTTCAGCGTTAAGCAAACGAAAAACCACGAGACAGTCCGATAAACATATAAATAGGCAAAACATTCTCAATGATCCGATTTCGACACGACTATGCATAATTCAATGGGGTTCACTGCAATTCGGTGTACCGTACAACTGATGACTATCGTTCCATGGATACCTAACCTTGCAAAATTATTTTGCGCCACACGGGCGCTTACATTTTACTTTCACTGCACCATTTTTCAGCTTAATGCGCAAATTGCGCATGGCGCTGGACTTTCCCGATCACTGCAACAGGGGGTCTGGGGCCGCTTAAGGCCCCCGGAAACCTTGGGATAAATGTTGTAAAATCCTACATTCTAGCCATTTCCTGGCAGTAAAATTGCTCATTCAGAAACTATAGTTTAATACAGAAGATACAAAATTTCCAAAAATTTGTCCTCAATATAAACTTATTTTACATGCACCAATACACTATGACATCAGAAATTTATACAATGTAGTTGAAATCAAATTTCAGGGCGATTTAGAGCTTGACATATGGTGTGGATGTTTGGCCATTGTTCAAGGCCTTATTTTGACCCCTACTGGCCCTAGGCCTAGATGTGGTTTTTGGATTGGTTGTATGGCCTTTGGTCGGGTTGCCGTCTCATTGACGTTTACCCCATATTCCTTTAAAAAATTGTCTAGAGAGTTTGGACTTTTTGTAATCTCTAGAATATTCTGTTCTCTGTTCATTTTGTCTTTTAAGAGGCCCAGAGTTCCCCAAAAGAACTGACTTAAATCGGCTTGGTGAAACATTTCGCCAACCGGATATTTTGAACGAACATGTAAAATTAAAAATCAAAGTCGGGAAAATTGTGCTATAAAATTCCGTAATATGACTCAACAGAAAACGGCATGGTTTGTGCAAGATAAAGACAACATCGTTGTCAAAAGAATTATTTGTTACCTAAATCCCTTTACAACAACAACTAAATTCTTTATTTCAATCCTTAAATGATGCAAAATTAATGCAAAAGTTGACATCCTTATATGGAAGTGTTAAATAGAACAGCGTAAATCTCCTTAGCTGTAGATAAGATTCGCATACATCAAAATAAGCTGATTCCCGGCTACTACACTTCGTTACTCCAGTAATATACGCGGATATCAGTTTAATATCAAAACAAAAAATCTGGGCTTAAAATCGATCAATGGAAATGTCAATATTTTCGGATTTCGATCTTGGTGAATAGGAAATTTTACATAGATTTACACTATTTTATTTTTTCTAATTTTCACTCGCCAAGTGGACGACTAAGATGAGACTTTTAAGGGCCCACACTAAAATTTACTCGCAAATGGCGAGGGGGCGACCGCTAATTTCAAACCCTGACCTACCAGACACCACAGTTGGGGCCAGCTCCATAGAGGATTTCAGGGTTAACCTCCAACAATAGGTTAGCCACGCCAACCAGTGTAAATAGTTTTAAGGGTTGGCAACTGAATCAATATTGTTTTTAAACAAAATCATCCTACAATTGCTTGACATTTTGTTTTCTTTGTTTTGAAACCATGAGCGACACGATCAACGAAATCGTGTGACGATAGCTTTAGGGGCGAAACAAGAAGGTCCAACGATTGTCCATTTTTAAAATAAATTAATCGTTGCATGTACTGTTTCCTTTCTATTTGGGGGGGGGGGGAGGTATTTTTAAACTGGATAGTTATTTTTTATTCAAATTAAAAGGCTGTTTCCTGTACTTCACTCTGTAATGATCATTTGATCATTTATCAAACATGTATTCTATAGAAATTTGCTAATAGATACAACCTATCAGTCGGCAAGCCATGCATTGATTCCGTACTTCCACCAATGCAAAGTCAAGTCTCGAAATCAAGGGACGCAACTCTTTTTTTAGACAGATGACAATTTAAGCTTGATCGGCCATGCATTTTTTTTGGTGTTTTTACTGAATATCTTCATAAATAAAACCAAAAGAAGTATTCATTTTTATTGAACCAATTTTTTAAATAAAATTTTAACGTGACTGACACATGAATACGTGTATTTATTATATCGTTTGCTTGAAATCTACGTTGGAACTCGGGATACCGCTGCTGATGAAATGTTGACCCACAAAAATGGCACTAAAAATCCAGTCTTAAAATAAGTGGAACAATTGCATCCCATTGGCTAGTTATTAATAAATTTGGTAAAAATAACTAGAATCACGTATTAGAGTATGGGTGACTTGCATATTTCCCCATCATCAGTGTTTTCCCTAAGAACAGGCTGAGGCAGCAGGCCAAATTGCCTGGTTCAAGCACTTTTTTGGTCGGTTCAAATCACAAATTTTATATAGAAATGTACTTGGAAATCCAAGTGTGGCCTGTTCAAAGTTGCCTTTGACCTCTTACAATGAAAATTAGGGAAAACACTGCATTATACGTCACTCGAATTCCATATTTGGATGTCAACAAGAAGCCCTATATTTCGAGATTTTAACCAAATATTTCTGGGGTTTTTTCAGAGATTGATCGATCTATTAGGATGAAAATGTGATTGTTTCTGTTTAAACATGAAAGAACCACTTGACCATTCATAGTCACATATATATAGATTAATTTTATTCCAATTTTAACAACAAATCTTTCATTTTCGTTGACTCGTTCCATGGTATTTATGGACATGTCCAAATATTGACATAATTAATAAATACATTTTAGAAATAAAAAGGTCATGCAGAGAATGTGATAGAAAATGTTGTATCTCGCCTATGTGATACAAGATGTACTTTAGTCGGAACTAACTTTCGTGACGTCATAGGTTAGGAATGTGGGGAAACCCCAGTGACGTCTTTGTAAACATTGCGGAATCTCCGCAAATTTTTGAAAGTCTTACAATGTCAAGGCTCATGATTATAACACATATAATTATTAGACATAAAGACATAAAGCCTTACAATGTCAAGGCTCATGACTATAACACATGCAATTATTAGACATAAAGACTTACAATGTCAAGGCTCATGATTATAACACATACAATTATTAGACATAAAGTCTTACAATGTCAAGGCTCATGATTATAACACATACAATTATTAAAGACAAAGCCTTACAATGTCAAGGCTCATGATTATAGCACATACAATTATTAGACATTAAGTCTTACAATGTCAAGGCTCATGATTATAACACATACAATTATTAAAGACATAAAGCCTTACAATGTCAAGGCTCATGATTATAACACATACAATTATTAGACATAAAGACATAAAGTCTTACAATGTCAAGGCTCATGATTATAATACATACAATTATTAAAGACATAAAACCTTACAATGTCAAGACTCATGATTATAACACATACAATTATTAAAGACATAAAGCCTTATAATGTCAAGGCTCATGATTATAACACATACAATTATAAAAGTCTTACAATGTCAAGGCTCATGATTATAACACATACAATTATTAGACATAAAGACATAAAGTCTTACAATGTCAAGGCTCGTGATTATAACACATACAATTATTAGACATAAAGACATAAAGTCTGACAATGTCAATGCTCATGATTATAACACATACAATTATTAAAGACATAAAGCCTTACAATGTCAAGGCTCATGATTATAACACATACAATTATTAGACATAAAGACAAAGTCTTACAATGTCAAGGCTCATGATTATAACACATACAATTATTAAAGACATAAAGCCTTGCAATTTCAAGGCTCATGATTATAACACATACAATTATTAGACATAAAGACATAAAGTCTTACAATGTCAAGGCTCATGATTATAACACATGCAATTATTAAAGACATAAAGCCTTACAATGTCAAGGCTCATGATTATAACACATACAATTATTAAAGACATAAAGCCTTACAATGTCAAGGCTCATGATTATAACACATACAATTATAAAAGTCTTACAATGTCAAGACTCATGATTATAACACATACAATTATGATAATAGGTGTTACCTAACTTGGAGACGAAGTCCAATAAGTTTTTTTTAAATAATATTATCTCATATGTATATGAAACAGGCACGGCCATCAATGTTCGCAAATCTGAAAATTTTCTGCCAATTTCACGCTCACCCCTTGCATCAAAATAGTGTCGATATTTTTTGGGCCGAGATGTATTGTGGACAACTTTTTTTAGGGCCGATTCTAGTCCATGAGTACCAGATTACTGCGCATCCTTACGGAGTCGACGTGATCTCGCCACATTGTAGTGTACACGTGTCTCCAAGGATACATTACAGGAAGTAGTTCTTGTGAACAAAAGATTTTTAGGCCATCAGTATTATTTTTCTTGATATTTCTAACATAAATGCCAGCTTTGCTGGCATATTATCATTTGTTTTTAGCTGGAACAGGGTATACAAAGTGTAAATAAAACAACCCCCATTTTTCGTTGCTTTCACTTTTCAGTTTCAGTCACTCGGTAGTCGATGTCCGGTTACGGCTGACGATGTGTTGCTGTTAGCAAATGTAGGTGCATGGGTTTGAAATAGCTTTTGAAATGTGAAGAATACTTTATATGAAACACTATCACGGACAAAGTGAAAAAACACATGGGAAAGTGAAATGCTGATCGGTACTTCCTGCTGTGAAAGTGTTATAAGTCTGTTGTTCAGTGTAGGAAACCGTTTTTTTCAAACACTTGCCATTTTGGCTAGTTGCTTCAAAATTGTACTCGCCAAATTAGAATTGCACTTGCCAAGTTTGGCCAGTGGGTAAATATTTCTACTCGCCAATGATCTAATGCAAATATTTCACATGAGAAATAATAACAAAGATTTATAACATCTTTATTCATTCTGCATACAAATCAGTTACTTTTTCAATTAACATCATAACTCATGAACTCGATTATAAGCCGTATTTATTCAATCATGTCTCCGAAATAACTGTTTAGAACATGAAGATAAATTGCTGCAAAATCCGACCCTGACTCGAAAATTACGATTTTTTAAACATTTACCTTTTTACCATGCCCACCCAAACCCAATTTTATTTGCTACCATCAAGTTTTACTCTACCGAATCGGTATTTAAGATAATCTGAATCGCTTGCATTGAACTTTGGGAGGTATATATTCATTTTATTTGATCCCGGTTCGGAAAAGGACGTCATCTTTTAGCGTTTTCTATCAATAAAGGAAATCAATATGGCGGACGTGAAACATTGCACCGCTATTCCTATCGACGATTTTGAAGGATTTCTTCACATCTTTTATTGTTGAATCAAAAATTTTACGGAATCATTGACTGAGAGACTACTTCGTCAGGTTGGTTGACAGGGGCGAGTGCAAAATAATCACAACTCGACTCACGATTTTCGGTCGCCAGATTGTCGAGTTCTTACACAAGCGTACTCGCCGAATTTGTTCTCTTCTCACTTTTGGCGAATTGGCAAGCGGTGGTTTCTTTCACTGTTGTTGTACTTTGTTGTTATCAGATATATCAGTTTCTGAAACTGGTTTATGATTTATTTTAAGTCTGAATGAATTTAAAGGTATAAAATTGTATTTACTTGAGATACGAAATATCTACGTTGTGGTTTGCAGTCAGTTATTTTGAAATAAAAACTAAATTATAAATTAGATACTATGAGTAGGCACTGCCTATAGAGATGATGGAAGTGAATATAATAGATCTTAATAAAGAAATATGAACTGGTCATTTCAAGTGAGTTGGTCAGCCGAATTTCTATGGGTAAACTACAAAAATGAAAAGATGTTATGTACTGTACCGTCTGTGTAAAATCCCCCGACTTTTATTACTTAACAAATAGAAGCTAAAGAAAAAAACATCTAACAAAAATGTGGTTTTCACACATAGTAAAGGCAGGGCGACTTGACTTCTCTCTCAGTTGACTTAAGGGCAAAGTGAGGGAAAATCTGGGAGACATCCGAAAATCGATCAAATTTTAACGTTTCTTTCCCCACTACCGCATGTCCCCCTACCTTTCACAAAACGAACGTGTTGCACAATGATCTTAAAAAGGATGCAATTAACGAGTTTGGAATAAAATATTGAACATCAAACCCTGTATGGGTCAAATTTCAGGAACATGGGATTATTGGTGAAAAAAATACCGACTAAAACTTCGCTTTTTTGACAGAAATTGGGTGATTTAATTGAAACCAAGACGAAAAAGTCACCCACTTCGCCTGGTTTGGTGAGCCCTGGTTTTATTCAGATTCATATCTCAAATTGATTATAAACAACAAAACAAAGTAAGAAAAATATATGATTTATTTTCAGATATGCTCAGAATGCAGGACCTAAATTAAAATTTTATTTGTTTGGCATTGTCGCCCGACCCATTTTATCAAAAATAAGATCTTCAGTTATTCCATGGACGAAACATGGGAGGACGTTCTGAAAGACCTTTTAGAAGACTCAAACTTTCTTTGGTAAAGCAGACACTTGATGTCTGCTTGACGTCGTCGCTTCATGGGATGGAAGCGTTTCATCTGGACATGACAGAACAAATATCTGTGGCTCTTACCTTTGATAAAACTCTTAAATATGTCAAATTCATCATTGACATATTTTGCCCTGAATCAAAAGAGTTCAAAATGTTTATTTTAAGCATAAATAGATTTATTATCCCCTCGCCAACGAAGTTGCGAAGGGATATAGTAACGCTAAGTACTGTCAGTCCGTCCGTCATTCCGTCCTTCGGTAACATCCTTGTGAACACTCTAGAATCAACATTCTTCAATGGATTTTTACCAAACTTGGTATATACTTCGTCCGTAAGAGAATCTGGAACCCTATTGATTTTCAAGGTCAAAGGTCAAGATCACAGGGTCTAATTTTTACCCTGTAACATCCTTGTGAACACTCTAGAATCAACATCCTTTGATGGATTTTGACCAAGCTTGGTACATACTTAGTCCTTAAGAGAATCTGGAACTCTATTGATTTTCAAGGTCATAGATCAAAGGTCAAGGTCACAGGGTCAAATTTGTACCCTGTAGCATCCTTGTGAACACTCTAGAATCAACATCTTTCAATGGATTTCACCAAACTTGGTACATATTTAGTCCTTATGAGAGTCTGGAACCCTATTGATTTTCAAGGTCAAAGGTCAAGATCACTGGGTCAAATATTTTACTGCATAACATCCTTGTGAACACTCACTCTAGAATCAACATCTTTCAATGGATTTTGACCACATTTGGTACATACTTAGTCCTTAGGAGAGTCTGGAACCCTATTGATGCTCAAGGTTATAGGTCAAGGTCACAGGGTCAAATTTGTATCCTGTAGCATCCTTGTAAACACTCTAGAATCAACATCTTTCAATGGATTTTAAGCAAACCTGGTGCATACATAGTCCTTAGGAGTCTGGAACCCTATTGATTTTCAAGGTCAAAGGTCAAATTTTTAGGCGAGGGGATTCGCCACACTTTGCGTTGCCCTTGTTTTGTTTACAAGTGCATATATATCCACAAAATATTGTAGTGTACATCATATGAAGGGAGACATGCAAGCATAATTCAAACTCTAGTCACTATCATTAAACCACTAATCTGCAGTGGAGTACTGTATTTTTGAATGTTTTATTTCTAACACTGATGCTACATTGTGTGGTGTTAAAAACACAATACCAATCATCTTTGCTTTTCATTCAGTGTCAGATTGTCAGATTTAATAGATAGGGCTCTGATTTCAAAATTCAAATGTCTGTCTGACAGACAGAAAATGTTTTTTTTTATGAAAATAGAATTTGATTTTTGCTGTTCTTTATAATATGTTGCATTAAATTTGATTCTTTAATGTCATATCTTACTCTGTGTTCTTGTGAAAATCCAGTCTGAAAATATAAAGCTTTCAAATGTAAAAAAAAAAAATTTCCCTACCTACGAGTGAATGTTGTTTAATGCCGAGTGAGTAGTTTTTCAGTTATATCATGGAAGGATCAAGTTACATGTCAATGACATGATAATGATGAAGTCAACTTTGTACTAGACCATCACGTGTGAGCTCACTGAAATAGCAGCCCACGTGTTGACATCAGTCTTTGCCTAAATGTATTTGCCCGAAAGCCAAATTTAGAAAAACAAATTCTATCTATTCAAACAAATTCTTTTATAATTTTCACTTGTCTGCATCCAGTTTTACTTGTCCCAGACTTCGTGCAAGTGGGTTAGCATGAAGACTGTGACGTGTCATTCTGCTCGGAGACATACTTCTGATACAGTTATTGATGTTGTGTCTAATGCCTGTGTGTACATGTATATAGGTGAAGGTAAAGTGGCCATATTGGTTCGACATTCATTAGACATTGAAAAATGTTCTCGGTGTACGAAAATTTTGTCATTCAACAAAGTGTTTAATTCTCTATCACTTTGTTTTGTGTACTTGGTCACAAGTTGGTGTTGTTTTACTAACCATTTTAGATGTTTATATATACTGATATATCTTTACAGGTTTTATTGTATGTCAACAAAGTTGGACCTTACTTCAATCCTCATGAGACATACCATTATTATCAGCTACCTGTATGTAGACCAAAAAAGGTATGTATTACGATCGCCATGACATTGACCTTTACTGTCAATGACAGTTTTAGACCAATTAAAAGGTATATTTCGTGGTTTTGCTATCCCCATGAAATGTACCAATATCATCCAATATCTGTTTGTAGACTAATGAAAAGGTGTGTATTACCAGAGCTGTTGAAAATTGACGAACCTATCGGTCCTGACCAACAGGAAATCGAGCGTTCTAGTAGACATTGCAATCAAGTCAGACCCTTTGTCCGGTATAAAATTCCCACCTAATAAGTCTGGTGAACTACTTAATGTCCGAGACCAGTGAAGATATCTTTCCATTATTTTGAATTTCATTTTTTCGTTCATTCCCACAGATGAATTGTAAACAGGTAAGAGCAAGTCCTCATCTGGGAATTAGTACATTAGATGGCTGCACAAGTTCAATCAGTCATCACTGTTGGTCCCTACATTCCAGCAAATTTGTTATCAGGTCATATTCTCCGACACATTAAATAATATGAATTTGTATGATAGTACAAAAACGGAAATAAAATGATGTTTTTTTTCTCTTGATATATGTCCGTCAAAATAATATGAATCGTCCAACTCTAGAAATACGAGATTTATGTTGGGGTGATCGTTATCCTTTGTCTGTCACAAATAAAAATGGCTGCACCCATTGAAGGCAGCTAGTGACCCATCAAGTTCGTTTATTAGGCCAAATCAGGAAAATGGGGATAAAAATGTTAAAGCCGATGAAACCACTTATGAAAAAAACGAAGGTCAGAAAAACATATGAGCAACAAATCATTTCTTTCCTAATTATTTCATGTAAGATTTAAAAAATGTTGCTTAGAAGTTGATATATGGTGTTCAACGCCACTTTCAACAATATTTCAGTTACATCGTGGCAGTTATTGGTGCAGGAAAACTGAGTACATGGAGAAATCGAGAAAACTACCGACCTGCCACAAGTCATTTTTATCACATAATGTTGTTTCGAGTACACCTCGCCTGAGAGGGATTCGAACTCACAACGTTAGTGGCAATTTAGGCATTGATTGTATAGGTTGTTTTAAATCCAACTACCATACGATATCGACCACCACAGCCCCCACCTTTCATGGTGATCAGCACTTTCAATATTTTTAAAGTCTATCAATGCTTCACTATTTACAGGCAGTATGGGGCGGGTACTTTTTTTTTATTAACATTTGGAAAATGTTCATGAATATCTTATACAATACTCTTTAAAATCAGGAGGTACCAAAGACCATTTTAGGTTTGGTAAAAGTTCCTGGTACCGCTCCTTATTGAATGGCATGGGTGATAGGCGCTGATTGCACAGGTAGTTGTAAATCCAACTACAATACCATGCGTTCACAGCCCCCAACTTGAGTGGTGATAGGTACTGATTGCATAGGTAGTTGTAAATCCAACTACCATGCGATCACAGCCCCTAGGCATTTTTCTGTAATCATGTCTGCACAGTTTGTGGCATTCAGTCATTTACATCCGCTGTATGTGTATAGGAAATTTAGTTTGATATTTCAATGAAGAGCAGTGAGTCTTATAACTGACTGTTTGGAGATAGTTCCTAGCTTACAATTATTCTGTAGATGGAAATTGTAAAATTTATTTATAAATTTGTAGGTCAGGCAAAAAGTTTAAGTGTCTGACAACTAAGGTGGACAAGTCTCAAACCCAATGTCTGACAACTAAGGTGGACAAGTCTCAAACCCAATGTCTGACAACTAAGGTGGACAAGTCTCAAACCCAATGTCTGACAACTAAGGTGGACAAGTCTCAAACCCAATGTCTGACAACTAAGGTGGACAAGTCTCAAACCCAATGTCTGACAACT
>MJUT01054143.1:15676-42895 GCA_002080005.1 Gigantidas platifrons | reverse complement strand
TGTTGTGAGAAAACACTTGGTCCTACTTTGTTGTGAGAACACACTTGGTCCTACTTTGTTGTGAGAAAACACTTGGTCCTATTTCGTGAGAAAACACTTGGTCCTACTTTGATGTGAGAACACACTTGGTCCTACTTTGTTGTGAGAAAACACTTGGTGCTACTTTGTTGTGAGAACACACTTGGTCCTACTTTGTTGTGAGAAAACACTTAGTCCTACTTTGTTATGAGAAAACACTTGGTCCTATTTTGTTATGAGAAAACACTTGGTCCTATTTTGTTATGAGAAAACACTTTGTCCTACTCTGTTGTGAGAAAACACTTGATCCTATTTTGTGAGAAAACACTTGGTCCTACTTTGCTGTGAGAAAACACTTGGTCCTACTTTGTTGTGAGAACACACTTGGTCCTACTTTGTTGTGAAAAAAACACTTGGTCCTATTTTGTTATGAGAAAACACTTGGTCCTATTTTGTTATGAGAAAACACTTGGTCCTACTCTGTTGTGAGAAAACACTTGGCTCTACTTTGTTGTGAGAAAACACTTGGCTAATAGGACAAGGAATCTATCAAATAGAATAATTATAAATAATACTTATTGAGACTATTACATGTACTTTCATTACAAATTGTACCGTGCTAAGAATCTAGCTTGCATGATACCTAAGCTGCCTTTGTCTGGATAAGGTATTGTTATCAATTTTAATTAGATTAGTGTCAAAATTTGTCGTAACTCAAAAAGTTACGATTGCGTTTAATCAGAATAAATATGAAATGAAATTGAACATTTCATGTCTGTTTTAGAACCAGATTTTCCTAGTTATAATACCACAATCAATGGGATTAAGTGAGAAACCTTCCAAGACGCATCTTCCCCGTCTCTACTAAGCAATTGGAGGGGGTTTAAGCATCACTGATTAGTCTCTTCAGCTGCAGTTTCGTAGTGTGTTCAATCACCAAGTTGATCTGTTGAAACATGCAAAGCTCCTTACGAAACATAATCGCTATCGTACTGCAAATTCCCGATTATCTGCTGACGAGTTGCTAATCTCCTTATCTCGTAAAATACAGTACAAAAAGCTGTAATTTTTCTTCTTCTCCGTGGGTGATAAGAACAAAGTTTTAGCACAATCTAATTTAATATGATTTTTAAGGTCATTGTCTTAAGATTTTTTTTTTTGCTGTTTGTTTTTACTTGGAAAGGTGCAGAAAAGTAAGATTTCAGTTATTCTTTTGTAAAAATTTTGCATGCAGTGAAAAAAAATCGTTTCGAATGAAAACATTAAAAAAAATATATATAAGTTCTAAATAATACTAATCCCTTCTAAAATGCAAGTAAACATTGATTCGACAGTTAAAAATTAGTTATAGGTAAGCATAGTCAGAAGGCTGCATATATTTAAGCTTAAGTACATAGAACAAGGTAAAATTTCCCGTCCAAAGTCAGAACAGAGTGACAAGTTAAGAATCAATAGAAGAAATGAAATGTGTGTATCAAAACTAGAATGCCATGGGCATGGATTCAAATTATATACAATAAAATTATAACCCGGAACTCTTTTTTTTAAAGGTAGAAAAATCAAGCCAACTAATATATGAAAAATTATCCTTTTGTTAATGGGATTTTAAATGTGAATGTATTAGTATGATTTGCTGTTTGAAAATGTAGAAAACTTTATGTCAATATTTGATTATATAAAAAATTAATTTGATTTATAACTCCTTATGAATTCTGAGAGAAAAAATATTTGAAAGTTTAATAAACAAATAACATTAATTTATTATCTTTATGCATTTACAAAATTGTTGTGGTCGTATTATGTTATGGCACTGCCATCATTGTTGTTGTCCGTCCGTCGTATTACTCAGGGATATACACTAACTTTTGAACCATGGTCGCCACCTGGTCTCCTAACTTTCATTTTCAAGGAGCCCAACAAATAATTTAGGCGCCCAGCTTTTTTTCAGGTAGATTACAGATATGGTAAATCAGATATTTTAACAATATCTCCATTTTGACAAGTCAATTTTGATTTGTTTTTGGATTCTGTTGTTTTTTGAATAATTCCTTTAACTTGTTCCTTCGGTATTCTGTTGCNGATATATGTTATATGTGTTTTAAAGTTAATCACCAATCTTATACTGTATACTGTATTTATGAATATGATTAAAACAAAATCTGAAAGAATTAGAAATATGACTTTCATTCTTTTAATTTTCAGTTGTGGTTTGCTTAGCCATAGGCTCTGAAATAGTTGAAATATATTGCCAACAAACAATTATGCATTGTCATTTGGTCATGTAAAATTGATTGTTGGTTTCCCCTACCATAGGAAAATTTTAAGGACAGGCTTGCACACAGGGTTTTTTTCTTCAAGAGATGTTAAACCACAAATTCAAAATGAACAAACATGTGTCTTATGGGATGTAGAATATGCTTACCACCAATGGTACACCTGGTCTCACTTTTGGTCCTATAATGGTATAAAGGAGTGTGTTGTGTTAAATTTTTTGTTTTTTTTCTTGTTTCTGTCAAATCAGTGTTTTGGTATCTTTCCCGTGAAGGTCACAAAATAAATCATAAAGGCTTTTGCTAAGCCAATAAAATTGCATCACTCATTTTTCGTTGATAAATGCGTATATTTCTGTAAATAGTCAGAACGGTTCCACTGGGCACATCACCGGTGGCCATTTTATCCATAATGTACGTCACGTACAGGTTTTAAATCATGATCATTTTACCGATATCCTAAGCACTTTGGCTATCTTAGAGTTAGAATAGAGGGACGGTGTGTTCATTTTATTTTATTTTATTGTATTTATTAGTAATAGTAATAAAAGATAACGACCCGGCGGCAAAAAATTGACTTGAGGAAACCGACAATCATTTCTAAGGGATAATTCTACTGACACTGCTGATTTCGATATACCATTACCAAAATAAGTAAAATAAAAATCGGAAACAAGTCGCAATTTTGGTACGTCTAAAAACCGGTGCGGGAATTAATAATTCTTGACATAGCTCCCAAATTTTTCAGTCGTCACCTGGGCGAGAAGTAATCGAGTTTTCACTCACCCAATACAATTTTAAGTCGCCCTGGGCGACTGTTAGTGTAGATCCCTGTTACTTATGAAATATCTTAAAGGGAAATTTGTGGTAGTGTCTACTGACAAGTTGAGGGCGGAGCTTATCATAAAAAATTCCCATTGATATGAACAGCATAGTTATGAAACTGTATGTCACAAGACCAAGTTGACCTAAAGGTCACTTACCTCAGAAATTTGAATTTTCGAAGTGATTTTTAGCTAACCTGGCCAAAGGCCATGTGAGCTTTTGCCATCAGGATTGGTCTGTCGTCGTCGTCGTAAACTTTTCACATTTTAATCTTCTCCTCAGAAACCACTGAGCCAATTTAGACCAAACTTTGGTGGAATGGTCCTTGGATGGCCCCCTTCCAAAATTCTGTCCGGTGATCCAGACTTCCAACCAAGATGGCTACCAAGCTAAAAATAGAAAAAAGGGGGGATGAAATTTTAATTGTCCATTGCTGCTTTAGTACAAGTCAAAATGAGCTCAAATTTTAACTACAGATACATGGCAAGGAGTAGTTTAATGCATATTCCGGGTTCTTCTGTGAAATTTTTCTTTCAGCCGATTTATACTGATTATGCAAATTAGGCATATTTTGATAAAAGATCACATTTAAATCTTCTCCTCAGAAACCGCTCAACCAAATTAAACGAAACCTGGCAGGGATTGTCCCCAGGTGGGTCCCTTTCAAAATTGTGTCCAACAGTCCTGCCCTCCATTCAAGATGGCTGCTGTTACTAAAAATAGAAATTTCTTCACTTGTTCATTGCTGCTTTGGTATAAGTCAAAATGAGCTCAAATTTTAACTGCAGCTACATGGCAAGGAGAAGTTTAACATTCTGGGTTTTTCTGTGAAATTTTTCTTTCAGTCGATTTATACCGGTTATGCAAATTAGGCATATTTTGATAAAAGATCACATTTAAATCTTCTGCTCTGAAACCGCTCAACCAAATTAAGTTAAACCTGGCAGGGATAGTCCCTGGGTGGGTCCCTTTCAAAATTGTGTCTGACAGCCCCACCCTCCATTCAAGATGGCTGCTGTTGCTAAAAATAGAAATTTCTTCAATTGTCCATTGCTGCTTTAGTATAAGTTAAAATGAGCTCAAATTTTAACTGCAAGGAGTAGTTTAACTAAGGCTGTCACGGTTAGCAAAATCACTATCCGTTTATCCGACCTTCATTAACCGAACCGATCCCGTTTAAATGGTAATTGAAAAGCCTCATGTGAAGCATGATTGTGAAAGAACGGTTTTACTGAAGTCTGTGTTTTTGGCTTTTTTGTGGAAGATCTCGAACTTTAAGACTTAAAATCACACCCATGAAATGACAAGAACAATTTTGGTATGCTACACTTGTCTTTATACATGTGTACATGGAAGCAATTTTGTGTCCGATGTAAACTCCGACATTATTGAATTAACTTCCATTGACATGTAAAACGTGACAAGATCTACGAGTTACAGTGATGGATTTGTCAGGAATATGAAGTAAAAAGTACTCTCAAACTCTGAGCTCTTCTCGTAAAACGACCCAACGTCAGTGCCCAACGTACATATTTATTTTCCAAGTTGTGTATTGGGATACACTGTTCACCTGATGACCTGATGTTTGTTAAACATTTGATTGGGTAATGAATAAACGGGACCGTCTCAATGTTGTTTTGACGAATATCGGCAACAGAAAGGTAGACAAAAAAATGATTGGTATGCAATATATCACAGAGAAAATAATTCTACGTGTGTAGGAGAATAAGACCACAAAAAAAACTGAAGCATTTACAGTATGAACATAAAAAAAAAACCCAGGTGACATTGACAAGCTAGCTACCCCGTTGACAACACCCCGCTAGTGAGGAAATTCCAGGTGAAAGTCTCACAACTTTAGGCTTATTATCGACTTTAGCAAAGTATTGCCAGACATCCGACCGTTTTGAACTTGCCATCATTCATTTGAAACTTTCAACTGAAAGACCCTGAAACAGCAACTCTGTGACACTTATGTCACCGGCTACAAACAATGACAAAATTAACATTTATTGACAATGTAATTGATCTTTAATCTCAATTCAGATTGTTATTGATTTTTTGTTTTACCGATGTTACTGTACTTTTACTTGACCGTATTTTACGCTTGATCTCGTACACATGTATACATTACGGTTAACCGTTTACTAATTCTTTAAACGGATAGTATTTGAAATCTAACCGCTGATGGTTACACGGATAACCGTGACAGCCTTAAGTTTAAATTAACATATATTCTGTTTTTAGCTCACCTGGCCTTTTGACCATGTGAGCTATTGCCATCACTTTTCGTCCGTAAACATTTCACATTTTATTCTTCTCCTCAGAAACCACTGGGCCAATTGCAACCAAAATTTGGTGGAATGGTCCTTCCGAAATTGTGTCCGGTGATCCCGACTTCCAACCAAGATGGCCACCAAGTTTGAAATAGAAAAAAGGGGGGATGAAATTTTTTTTAAATCTTCTCCTCTGAAACTACTGACCCAATCTCAACCATACTTTGCTGAAATGATCCTTGGGTGGTCCCCTTCCCAAATTGTGTCCGGTGATCCCGACTTCCAACCAAGATGGCCGCCAAGCTAAAAATAGAAAAAAGGGGGGATGAATTATTTTTTTTAATCTTTTCCTCTGAAAATACTGAGCCAATCTCAACCAAACTTTGCTGAAATGATCCTTGGGTGGTCCCCTTCTAAAATTGTGTCCGGCATTTCAGACCTCCGACCAAGATGGCCACCACAGCCAAACTTAATTTAACATAGGACCCTATGGGAAATTCCCATAAAAATCTTCTTGTCTGAAACCATTTGCTCAATAAGAACTAATTTTTCAATAGTCATTGGATAGTTCTCTTCCAAAAATATGTCCGGCGGTTCGGCCCTTTGACCAAGATGGCCCACACAGCCGAACTTAGCTTAATATAGGACCCTATGGGAAATTCACATAAAAATCTTCTTGTCTGGAACCAGTTGCTCAATTGGAACCAAACTTCGATAAAATAGTCATTTGGTTGTTTGTACAAATAATGTGTGGCAGATTCTCCATGAAAGTTTCTCATTTCCTTTTGATCTGGAAAAAACAATGGCTGTCATAGGCAATTCTTGTTCCTGATTGGCTGAAAGTTTATAAATCTTGTCCTTTGTAAATACAACTTTTACAAGTCTAAATAATATGTTTGTTGGTAAAAATAATGATGATGAGGTCCTCCTGAGAATTCCTGTTTTCATATTGATCCAGTGAAAAA
Source organism: Gigantidas platifrons (assembly GCA_002080005.1). Lineage (NCBI taxonomy): Eukaryota > Metazoa > Mollusca > Bivalvia > Mytilida > Modiolidae > Gigantidas > Gigantidas platifrons. The sequence goes on along the minus strand of MJUT01054143.1, from coordinate 36,541 downwards.
GATGGCCACCATGAGCAATTCTTGTTTCTCATAGTGTTGAAATAAAAACATGGCCACCATGAGCAATTCTTGTTTCTCAGTGTTGAAATAAAAACATGGCCACCAAGGCAATTCTTGTTTCTAATAGAGTTGAAATAAAAACATGGCCACTATGAGCAATTCTTGTTTCTAATAGTGTTGAAATAAAAACATGGTCACCATGAGCAATTCTTGTTTCTAATAGTGTTGAAATAAAAACATGGCCACCATGAGCAATTCTTGTTTCTAATAGTGTTGAAATAAAAACATGGCCACCATGAGCAATTCTTGTTTCTAATAGTTTTGAAATAAAAACATGGCCACCATGAGCAATTCTTGTTTCTAATAGTGTTGAAATAAAAACATGGCCACCATGAGCAATTATTGTTTCTCATAGTGTTGAAATAAAAACATGGCCACCATTAGCAATTCTTGTTTCTCATAGTGTTGAAATAAAAACATGGCCACCATGAGCAATTCTTGTTTCTAATAGTGTTAATTGTTGAAATAAAAACATGGCCACCATGAGCAATTCTTGTTTCTAATAGAGTTGAAATAAAAACATGGCCACCATGAGCAATTCTTGTTTCTCATAGTGTTGAAATAAAAACATGGCCACCATGAGCAATTCTTGTTTCTAATAGTGTTGAAATAAAAACATGGCCACCATGAGCAATTCTTGTTTCTCATAGTGTTGAAATAAAAACATGGCCACCATGAGCAATTCTTGTTTCTAATAGTGTTGAAATAAAGACAAAATCTTCTCTGAAAGTACAAGACAAATGATTTGTAGCTTGAAAAAGGACAAATTATTTTTGTGTAGTGCTCCACAAAGATTTCTAGAGGTTCCTTTATCTAGTAGAATGTGCTTTCCTCACAAAATTGGGGCCATCATGGTCGTGATCGTATGGTAGTTGGATTTATAACTACCTATGCAATCAGTGCCATTGACCTCTAATGTTGCAAGTTCGAACCCCACTCAGGCGAGGGGTACTCGATACAACATTATGTGATAGAGTTTATCAGTGACTTGTGACAGGTCGGTGCTTTTCTCTGGATACTCCAGTTTCCTCCACCAATAAAACTGACCGCCACGATATAACTGAAATATTGTTGAAAGTAGCATTAAACACCATAACCTAACCCCTATCTAGCATGTATCTTCCAGACAAAATTAAAATTCTTAAACTTTCATACCGTCAGCATGTTCAGTTTTGAGGATTTCTATATGTAACTGTTTATGAGGAGATTCTGGATTGGTTAACCCTTTCTGATTTTGTCAACTGTCACCTTTTTGACGATATCAACATTCCAAAAAAGGTAACAAAATCAACACACACTGGTTAGATAGTAGCGAAGTGTTAAGTTCTCTATTACTGTTTATCAGAAATTTTGTTTGAATTCGTGATCATCAATATTATCTCAGAGAGGTGCTAACAAATTTCATGGATGCTAACAAACAAAAAACACCTGCACTTTACATAACAAACAAATTAACACTGTGATTACAAAATGTATTTATTACTGTCTTTAATGTTATTTTGACATTTTCGTCTTAAAATGAGTGAAATTCAGGGTTTAGAAAAAGATTTGCCATGCCTTGATGGTTGGTTGGTTTTATGGTGTTTAATGCCACTTTCAACAATATTTCAATTTTATTGGTGGAGGAAACCTGAGGACACAGAGATAAACGCCAACCTGTCGCAAGTCACTGACAAACTTTACCACATAATGTTGTACACCTCGCCTCGATCGAGATTCGAACTCACAACATCAGTGGTGATAGGCACTGATTTCATAGATAGTTGTAAATCCAACTTAGTTTGACGTGCTGAAGTGCCCTTTTTCCAAAGTTGCGACCCTCCATTTTCAATTCCTAGCTGGAACACTGCAAACTACCATACGATCACGGCCACAACGGCTATGCCTTGAACAAATTTTAAAACTTAAAGGGTCTTGATCATTGAATATACATTGTTTTATGTACTGAATAACATTTTGTCCCTGTTTATGTTATCGAGTGTATGATTGATTTGAACAAATGTTTACAGTCAAACCTGCCCATGCAGTCACCTGTATTAAAAGGTCACCTTTTTCTAGTCCTGTCATAGAAAATTTCATTTGAATTTAACTTCTTTTAAGAGGTCACCTGTCTTTAAAGGTAACTTTTTCTTTCTTCCAAAGGTGACCTCTTAATACAGGTTTGACTATCTTGGACATGATTTTAACTCTGTAGATTCCGTGTTGTCGTGGCGTGTTCAGTCAACAATTTCTCATCAGTATGATTGAATCAGCAGCGATTCCCTCATCCTTGACGTTAAGCCGGCTTTTGTTTTTATCATCTTGAAATCAGATTCCATGGAATTATCAGGAAAAATGCAAATTGAAAAGGATTATAGATTAAATTGCTGTCATCCTGACAGGACAGATAAGCTATGGGTCTTCCTTCAGGCTGATGAAAGAGAGTGACTTATATAGGAATTTTATCAATATCTATATTTAATAACAGGGTGTGAGTTTCAATATTTCTCAAATTTTTACGCAAATTTTTTTTTTTTTACATGTAATAAAAGAATGAGTGTTCAACAACTCTAAAAACAAACAAAAAATGTCTAATTCTGACTTCATATACATGAAAAATATTATTTTTCTGACAAAAGTTTGGACATAACTGTGAATTCCTCTTATTCGCATACCAATTACCCACAATACAACACTTAGCAGTTATTAAGGGAAATTGATATTTTTGTGACGATAATTAAATTAAAGACGTTAGATAAACAAAGGTAAATCTATAGAAGTGAGTGAGTGATTGTTGTTTAACAACAAATGATCAGTTTTTCAACTGTGTCATGGCGAAACACACTATATTCATGAAATGATAATTAAGATGTCCTCTTTGTATTAGGCCAACAGGCTTTAGCCTTTAGTTGGATTTTTATAGTGCTAACTCACTGAAATAAAAATCTGGAGGTAGATATGTCACTACACTTGGACACATTATCATCACCAAAATTTAAAAAACCATGTTGCCAAATTACCCAAAAAATAGTTCCAGTCATAACGTTTTCCAAGAGTCGGTCGGGTGCGGGAAACAAACAATTTTTTAATATGGCCCTACTAGTGTTAATTTTGAGCCCTGGACCAGTAATAATGAATCCACATGACATTATTTAAAAAAAAAAAATTATAAATGTAAGGAAGTTTCAGTTTACGGCACCTTATTTAAGGGTCATTGTAACCTTTTTGACATCTCTTTCTACATCTTTTATCTATCATACTAAGTTAGATTTCACCAAGCAAAGTATGTTTCTTGGAAACCATTGGTCTTATATATGAATATATATTTAAGGCAGTCATTTCAAGATGGTCACCATTACTAAAAATAGAAATGTTTATCAAACTGAAACTTGTTGATTTTTTTATTTGTTTTATACATCAATACTAAGTTGACAAACATGTTTTGATTATATATTTCTATTGTTTACTAATTTCTGGTTATTATGTATTCTCATGGGTCTGTTTTGACAAAATTTTATAAACATTTTTATGTGAGAATTCTGTCAAATTAGACATTTTACTAAAATACTTCCTAATATTTTCAGATTGAAATTTGAACTTGTCATTTTTATTAATGTTAGAATAATAAAAAGATCTATGATGGTGTTATGTTAATTTTTGACTATCTTGTTTTGGTTTTCTTATTCTTGATGATTTTATATTATATGACTTTCCAATCTTTAGACTTTGGGGGTACCTGAGGGGACCTGATGAAGGTTATTCCAGTAACGTATTGTGCACACTAGAAATTAGATATCTACATTTTCATTGAACAGACCTGATTTTTTCCTGCTTTGAAGCAGAATTCTGCTTCTTCTTTTTTTCTGGATTTTACCGTTTTTACCGTTACAATTCAATATATATATTCAATACTTCCGCTTGCCGATTTCCGCTTTTTTGTAGGCTTCGTAAAATCAGGTCTGCATTGACACCAATGTAAAACATCTGACTAAATACAACCCCTGGTTTATATTCCTTAGCTTAACTACTGACCTGAGAATTGGATAAAATTGTTGATCTAGGAATCAGGTTTAGATGAAGAGATTGAATTAAGTAATAAAGTCAAACCTGTTTAATGTGACCTTTCAAGGGAATAGTGAAATGTGGTCACATAAGACAGGTGGTTGCTTAATACAGGTTATATTGATATGAAATGCTCTTTGAAGGGAAATAAAAATTAAGATCACATAATACAAGTTATTGCTTAATAGAGGTGGTCACTAAAGCAGGTTTAACTGTAGTATACTTCATGACCTCAGCCTGATTTTCAAATCAAATTGGTTAATTATAATCAGTTAAGTCTTGTGTATATCTGAATTATTGTTTATTTATAGGTGATGTCGAGAAGAAAGAGTTGTGTAAAGTACAGTTTACAGAACAAGATTTACAACTTTTACGAGATGCCATCGAGGACTTGTACTACTTTGAATTTGTCATAGGTAAAAATACTTCTATACAGACACAGATTTAGTATGAAACTTTGACAAAATATGTAACAAAATGGTCAGTCAGTTTGGGTCAATCATATAAAGTAAAAAGGTCCTAGTCAAAACATTGTGGTAAGCACATGTAGACATAGATCGTAGATGGGAAGCAAGCTCACAAGTTGCTGACAAACTTTATCACATCAAGTTGCAGGGAACTCCACTCAATGTCAAGTAGTAGGTGATATTCCTAAAGTAAACAGAGGGATCCTGCACAACCAGTATGAAAAACAAAGCCATATTTTACTTTCACTTTGACATTTTCATTTTGCAAAACAAAGTAGCTAGGGGGAACTGCAATTAGACAGGCAATTTGCCCAGTGGCAGGCTGCTCTGGAATGCCCTGAAGTTGTATTAAGTTCATGTTGCAATAAGCAAGAATCACACTTGGCAATTAATATTCTTGTACTGAAGCATTGTGTATTGCTAGTTACTTACAAAGCAGTCTGTGTCAAAAACATTTTGACTAACTAGCCAGAAAAGTATGTTAGAAAAAGAATTTATATTTACTTAAGTAAATTTGCATGTGCCTGAACCAATTTTTACTGGACTGGTGGCTTAGGGTTAGTAGTTTTTGGTACAGACTGACTGACCAGGACTAGTAAAAAGTTTGGGTTTTTTTCTGGGCAAAAGAATATTGAGATTAATATTTTCAAAAAAAACTTTTTTTATTGCTAAATGTATTGTATGGTAGTGGAGACATTCATGTCCCTTGCATTTTTTTAAATTAAGCTTGCTAATGAAATATCCAATACAACGTATACCCTTGTTATACCACCCTCTTTGATCTGCCACACTCTCTTATTTCCAGTAAGTCAAAAAAAATAATTAAAACCTGTAGTTTATATCTAAATTTCTGCCTCGAGATATTGCCACCCTTGTATATGGCTTAAATATAGATTGGTCTAAAATGTAGTGGTAAGACGAAGGTTTACAATTGGTCTAAAATGTAGTGGTAAGACGAAGGTTTACAATTGGTCTAAAATGTAGTGGTAAGACGAAGGTTTATGATTGGTTTAAAATGTAGTGGTAAGACGAAGGTTTATGATTGGTCTAAAATGTAGTGGTAAGACGAAGGTTTATGGTTGGTCTAAAATGTAGTGGTAAGACGAAGGTTTATGGTTGGCCTAAAATGCAGTGGTAAGACGAAGGTTTATGGTTGGTCTAAAATGTAGTGGTAAGACGAAGGTTTATGATTGGTCTAAAATGTAGTGGTAAGACGAAGGTTTCTGGTTGGTCTAAAATGCAGTGGTAAGACGAAGGTTTATGGTTGGTCTAAAATGTAGTGGTAAGACGAAGGTTTCTGGTTGGTCTAAAATGCAGTGGTAAGACAAAGGTTTATGGTTGGTCTAAAATGCAGTGGTAAGACGAAGGTTTATGATTGATCTAAAATGTAGTGGTAAGACGAAGGTTTATGGTTGGTCTAAAATGCAGTGGTAAGACGAAGGTTTATGGTTGGTCTAAAATGTAGTGGTAAGACGAAGGTTTATGATTGGTCTAAAATGCAGTGGTAAGACGAAGGTTTATGGTTGGTCTAAACTGTAGTGGTAAATCGAGGCTACATGTATCTACTAAATACATAAAAACAAAAGAAAAATACCAGAAACTATAAATAATATTTTTTAAAACCATAAATTAATACCATTTGGCATTCTGCATAAATAGGACTTTTTTTGTTGCTACAAAGTTCTCCTCTATTTTACTGTGGGGTTCATGTTAGTTTTCCGTGTAGTATTTTGTAGATCATTGTTTCTCATTTTCTTTTGGCCGTTATATTGTCGTTCCTTTGATATACATCTTCTGATTACCCCTTTGGATGGGCTGTCATGGCCGTGATCTTACGGTAATTGGATTTACTGCTACCTATGCAATCAGTACCTATCACCACTGAAGTTGTGAGTTGTGAGTTCGAACCGGGTTCATGGCGGGGTGTACTAGAGACAACATTATGTGATAAAGTTTGTCGGTAACTTGCAACAGGTCAGTGGTTTTCTCCTGGTATTCCGGTTTCCCCCACCAATAAAACTAACCACCATGATATAACTGAAATATTGTTGAAAGTGGCTGTAAACATTCTAACCCTCACACTTTTCATGAGATTCAGCTGATAGAAGTATGCTAATAAGGGCATCCATGAACTATTCTACTCGTGTGTCTTTTTCACCTGTACATTTAACTTACCTGTAAACAAATTGAAAAAAAAAAATAATAATAGCATCAGTAGGTAGCTAGCTATAGAATCAATGTCATTAAGTGCAACAAACACTGTTTCATCTTGCTGATACATCCTGCAAACTCCCTTAATCCTGTTATAATATCATTACATGTAATTAATCTTTAATCTTTATCTTAATTATTGAATAACAATGTTCCACCTATTAATTAAGGCTAGGTCAGACTACAGACGTATCACATCTATGACAATCTGTTGTCTGGTTGTGTACGATGAATACAAGAAAGGCCATGGGAGAAATGTTGGGCCATCACTTGGTGTCTGTTGTCTGTTACACTACATTTTAATCTACCTGTAAAAAAATATATAGAAATCTGAATATAAGAAAGGGCATGGGAAATGTTGGGCCATCACTTGGTGTCTGCTGTCTGTTACACTACATTTTATTCGATCTGTATTATATAGAAATCTGAATACAATAAAGGGCATGGGAAATGTTGCCCATTACTTGATGTCCGTCCCCGTCTGTTTATTTTGAATCTGTTGTTTAGGAAATAAATATTGGTTGAAGACAACCCTAACGGTATTGTCAATAATATATTTACCAAGGTTGTACAGTCCTCGAAATTACAATTTGAATTTACTGTTGGAATCAAATATATATATCTAAATACAATCCGAACAAAGCTGTAGGGCCCGGGTGGCTCAATGAGTTAGGTAGTTGGATTACTTAACAACTCATACAAGCCTATCACCAATATGGCGTGGGTTCGCTCCCAGCTTTGTAAATTACAAAAAAGGGTGCACTCGACTCGCAGCCGCAAGTGATAAAGTTTACCAGTTGCTTGCCCATGGTCGGTGATTCTCTCCAGGTACTCCGGTTTATTCCACCACTAAAACTGGTCGGCATGATATAGCTGAAAAATTGCTGAAAGTGGCATTAAACACCAAAAAATCAAATCAATCATGAACAAAGTTGTACTGATCTTGGACCGGAGCACCAGTGCTCATCGTGAGAACTGGTTGTACATTGGGGGCTCAAGATATATTATTATACCTCATTAATATGTATTGCTAATTAAGTGTTTCCTATTGGATCTTTTGAATCATTATTGATCATGTGATTAATATGACCTAGCAATATTGACTGTCCAAAAACAAATGGCCGCTTTCATCGCTTGAATTTCAAAAAGCTTGATTTGTCATGTTCAGATTGTGATAATTATGAAACAGATATAGGTAATTTTGAACTAGTGAACAAACTTTAATGACATCATTCCCTATGTACTCCTCAGTTTTGTTTTTGTAACAATGGCAGCCGTCATTTGTTTGTTGAATTTAATATTGAATTGACCTTTCAATTAATATCTTAATTCGTCAAGGTCTAAACATACAAATTAAAAATTCATAACAAACACATACACATACAAAAACAACAACAGAGCCATTGGCCTTGTTTAGGTCAGGTCACCTCGAGTCACAGTCCTCGGGTCCACATTTCCTACTATTGAGCTCACAAAGAGTAATGAAATTGTATTATTATAGGCTTGAATGGTAATTTTATAATAAAAAAAAAAAAAAAAGGAGGGGGGAGGAAATCCATTTATAAACAGCAATATTAATGACATACATGTATAATATTTAGATCAAATAGTATTTTTAGGGATCTAAGCAGTGGTGGGGTACGACTATAGATTTGGGAGACTATATATTGTACCTATATTTTTACTTACTAAACTCAACGGGTGTGTATATTACAATTGTTCAAGCATAAGTTTATACAGTGTTAATAATTATTAAAATATGCAGTAAAATCTGTGCCCTTAATTTTTATTTCCCTTCACAGTGGATGTCTTGTCAGTTAAAATTGTTTTAAGCGACCACATGTCTTACGTGACCATATTTCACTTCCCTTGGAAGGTCACACAAAACAGCTTTGACTGTATGTAAAAATTGCAAATAAAAATGAAATACAGTTGAACCAACTAATAAGTGCACCTGTCTATAGCAGGCACTTTCCCCAGCTCGCTAGACTGCCTTTTATATTCAGGTATGATTTTATGCATAATGAGATTTATACCATTTTTTTCAGATGAGATTCCCGTGAGAGGTTTCATTGGACATTTAGAGGAAGGAGGGTTTCTGCCTCACCACCACAAGATCTTCCTGTGGGCACATCTCAACTTCAACATAGAGTATAATGGGGACCAGGTAATTAGGGTACCAGAAAAATATAGGTTGTCTATCTATTAGAGACATGATATAGAGAATATTATTTGAGAGTTGTAATTAGTGTTGCTCCATTGATCAAACATGATTGAAAATTACCAGTAGTCGATTAGCAGGGCTTTAAATATTCTTCAAGTGTACCACTTCTTCACTATTTACAGGCCGTACTTTTTACTAAAATATCAAAAATTTGATGAATATCTTATACAACACTCTTTAAAATTAGGAGTAACCAAAGACCATTTTAGGGGGGTGGGGTGGGTAAGAGTACCTGGTATCGCCCTTTATTAAAATGCAATTTTGCTGATTTCACTATCATTCTTTGTCAGGAATCAAATTGATAGATCACCAAGGATGGTCATGTGGTGTTTAACCCCACTTTTAGATGGTCATGTGGTGTTCAACGCCACTTTTAACAATATTTCAGTTATATCGTGGCAGTCATTTTTTTTGGTGGAGGTAACCTGAGTACCTAGAGAAAACCACTGACCTGCTGCAAGTCATAGACCTGTCTGTCCATGGCATTCCTATAAATCTGTTCTTGTTCCTGATTTATTTCTTTCTCATGAATTTGCATTATCATTACAGTGTAGAAAAAGTACTCGATATAGATTTGAAGATGCATATAGACCTATATCTCCACACAAAAGAGCATAATTAAGTTATAAGTCTTTTCATTGGTTAAAATAAGGTCATTAAAGTTCACGCAAACATTATTTAAAACAAGGGAATCTACTGATGATTAGGTACATAAACAGTAGAAAATTATCTGTTTCTACCGACGATATACAACAGAATACCATGTAGCATCAAAATATGTAAAAATGCATGACTTCTCATCTTCTGGTTTTGTAGATTATTTATGCCAATGCAACAACAAAAGAACAGGCACCAGTCAGTTTAGACTCAGTTACTTCCCCTTATGAAGTTGTATTTACCTACAGTGTAAAATGGATTAAAAGCAGGTAAATTTTATAATATTATTTGTTAAATGTATATAAATTAATTTTAGAGTAACATGTCATTAAATATATGTTTTGATTGGTTTAAAAAGTTGAGGTTAGGTTTCGTATGTACTGAATCTGAAAATAGATGTCGTTCCCAAGGTGTCGCATGCCGTTGTCATCTGGCGATTTTCTTTAAATGAGACACCTTTGGGGTTATTTAAATTTATTTCCTATTATTTGCCTTATTTTGAAAAAATAAATATATTTTTCAATATCATAACAAAAAAAGTTTGATTTAATTTATAAGGATTGATCGAAATTATTTGTTCGGTTCATTCGAAATAACCTCAATCAGGTTGTATACACCCTTGCATAACCCAGTGTGTACAACCTGATTGAGGTTATTTCTTCATGAACCGAACAAAAATTGCGATCAATCCTTAAATATTTAGGTGCCAAATTTAAATAAAGGTGACTTAGGCCATGCAAAGTTAATTCCTTGGTTCTCAGGCCCTTTTTTGTCAAAATTGATGAGGGAGGGCGGCATTTTTTTTTATCCTTTTACTGCTGTAAAAAGTGATGAGGGAGGCATTTTTTCTTCTTTTTTTTGTGAAAAATATGGCAATGTATAAATCTTTTCATTACTTTATTGAAAATTTCAATTTTATTTCTTCCGATGGTGGCAGAAACATCACAAGTGGTTAATTTTTATGGAAACATCCAATCCGCTGGTCACAACGTACCATTTTTTTATCTCCGTAAACAATTCCAATAAGGTACAAGCTTCGGAGAAGCCCCCTATTATGTTTCATGGTACAACTGGCAAACATTTGTGCCGCATTTGCACAGAAACGATTGACATTTTGTCTAAATGTCAAACGGAAACACGTTTTTTATTTATACATTGTCATAACGATGCTTTAAATCTCATTTAAGCATGATGCGTTTTAAAGCGTTTCACCGACCACGCGATATAAGAGAAAAACGGATGCGATTGTTTTTTCCGTACGGACAGTGCTACCGCATTTAAAAATTATTTTTTACTATTTTTGCAAAAAAATCGGCAATGCGGCGACAAATTTCCACATGCGAGCGGGCCTGAGAACCAAGAAATTAACTTTGTATGGCCTTACTTACTTATCTCTGGGGTTTTTACATGAACAATCTGGACTCAGTTACTTCCCCTTATGAGGAGTATTTACATACAGTGTAAAATGGATTAAAACAAGGCAAATTTATATTCTAATGTAGTTGTTTAATATTCCTGGTTTGTGATTGGACAATGCTGTAATTTTCAAGGTATCAATTCGACGGTTGAAATATCACGAGATATTTTTAGAATTTTAGCTGATTACCGCTTACGTCATTTTGTCAATAATGGGCAGTGCACATGATTATATTAGAATGGAGATAAATGTATTGTATTTGAAAATTTCACAACATTGATTGTCGATTTAATGGTGTAATTTTCATGGTATCAATTCCACGGTTGAAATACCATGAGATATTTTTAGAATTTTAGCTGGTTACCGCTTACGTCATCTTGTCAATAACGTGTTAGTACACATCTATACTCATGATTATATTTGAATGGAGATAGCTGTATTGTATTTGAAAATTTCATGTCATTTCCTAGATATTATCTCTGAGGTGTTTACATAAACAATCTGGACTCAGTTACTTCCCCTTGTGAGGATTGATTAAAACAGGGTAAATTTAGATATTAGATTGATGTAGGCATTATGGGACTTTAACAATTTCATACATTTTCAATATAGTTATACTTTGCATAGTGGCAGGACATAGTGTCTTTTGGATATTGTAATTCTTGTTTTTTCTTCCATTACAGCACTTCATATGATGAACGAGGAAAGAGAGTTCGAGATAGTAGTTTCTTTCCAAAAACACTTGAGGTAAATAGAATTAAAAATAATAACTTCCCCAAAACATGTGAGGTAAAATAGAATTTAAAAAAAAAAAACATGGCTTCCCAAAACAGGTGAGGTAAAATAGAATTTTAAAAAAATAACATGACTTCCCAAAACAGGTGAGGTAAAATAGAATTTAAAAAAAATAACATGACTTCCCAAAACAGGTGAGGTAAAATAGAATTTTAAAAAAATAACATGACTTCCCAAAACACTTGAGGTAAAATAGAATTAAAAATAACATGACTTCCCAAAACACTTGAGGTAAAATAGAATTAAAAAAAACATGGCTTCCCAAAACAGGTGAGGTAAAATAGAATTTTTAAAAAATAACATGACTTCCCAAAACACTTGAGGTCAAATAGAATTAAAAAAAACATGGCTTCCCAAAATACTTGAGGTAAAATAGAATTAAAAAAAACATGGCTTCCCAAAACACTTGAGGTCAAATAGAATATAAAAAAACATGGCTTTCCAAAACACTTGAGGTTAAATAGAATTTAAAAAAAAACATGGCTTCCCAAAACACTTGAGATAACATAGAATTAAAAAAAAACATGGCTTCCCAAAACACTTGAGGTAAAATAGAATTATAAAAAAACATGGCTTCCCAAAATACTTGAGGTAAAATAAAATTATAAACGTTAAAAAACATGACTATTTATTTGAGAAATCGGCAAAGTATTTAGTTTTTAGATTAATTGAAAATGTGGATATTAACAAAAATGTCAATGTCCTTATACGGTATATGCTCATTTGATATGGGAAATAACTCTCAGACTTTTTTTTATCATAGAACCAGTTACATTATATTTAGAGACTTTCCTCTATTCTAATGTACAAAATTTCACATAATTTTCACATATGGCGAAAAATAAAAAATTGAAGTGAGAAAAAAAAATTGAAAATTCAGGTAATTTCATAGACTTTGCACCAACATATACATGTACAGACAGTGGACAAAAATTCCACACATATAAAATAATTGATTGATGTTGTGTAATTTTCAATTGCAAAAAGAAAAAATTGTATACTGTGTTATTTTTCAAAAATCTTTTCTCGATCTGGACAGTGTCACTATACAGTTGAATCTGGTTATCTCATGGGACCATTGCAAAATTTTGAGTTAACCAAAATTCGACATAAGAGAAGTATTGCCAAGAGACAAGCAACTCTGTCAGGTAACCTTGATAAATGTGGATACAAACTATTGTTGCTCATTTATGTAATATCCATTGTCATTTATATGTATTTTTAACATAAGTGTTGATTTTTCTTCTCTGAAAAAAATTAATCAAAATGTTCCTTGATGGGGTGTGATTATCTGAATATGAAGTATAGATTCAATAATTGTCAGGAAACTTCAAGAGAAAAACAAAAACATGCATTTGATTACAATATCACAAAGGGCTGTTTAATCGCTTCGGAGTTTTCGCCACACTCAAGGTGTCATGACATCGGGAGCTTTGAAATTTTTCATTAAATAATATTTTATTCATATGATTATGACTTCAATGATTCTGTTAAGAATCTAATTGTTTTCTTTACAAGTGATAATTAACAGTTATCAAAATATATCTCACCTGACTCTGTAAACATTGTTAACACCTTGACAGGTTTGTTAATTGATTTAAGGGGCCCGGGTGGCTCAATGAGTTAGGTCGCTGGATCTAACAACTCATACAAGCCTATCACCAATACGGCGTGGGTTTGCGCCCGGCTTTGTAAATTACAAAAAAGGGTGCACTCGACTCGCAACCGCAAGTGATAAAGTTTACCAGTTGCTTGCCCATGGTCGGTGGTTCTCTCCGGTTACTCCGGCTTCCTCCACCACTAAAACTGGTCGCCATGATATAGCTGAAATATTGTTGAAAGTGGCGTTAAACACCAAAAATCAAATCAATCAATCATTAATTGATTTAATTGATAATTTCGACATAATGAACATACTATGAATGGATGTGTATATTAGGGACTGAAAAACTACTTTGAGAAACCTGAAATTTCGACACATCCAAATTTAAGATAAGAAGAGTAAATTAAGTTGAAAAGCATCAAGTTTAAAACAGGACTTCAGACAAATTAAGCGAAATTTCGAGTAAGCTGAGTTTGACATAACAAGATTCAATTGTATTGTATATTTTTTATAATCATCAAGTGAGATAATCCATTTTGTACAACTATTGCAGTTTTAACAACATGTGTTATCTATGTTGTATATTTCAGATTCATTGATTATCTATTATTTATGTTGTATATTTCAGATTCATTGGTTGTCTATTATTTATGTTGTATATTTCAGATTCATTGGTTGTCTATTATCAATTCCATGGTCCTTGTGTTTCTACTCATTGGGTTTGTTGTCATTATTCTGGTAAGTTTAATTTATAATGCTAGATTACAGTGCTAAATAGATCAGAAATCAAAGATTAGTTACCTTGTTATCTCCCTTTACAGGAAGTGTCATGAGTACCATTGTCACCACCAGGTCTTGCCATCACAAATATTTCAGCACAAGTTTGTACTCGTACTCGAAAAAAAAAAACAATTACAACAAATCGTAGTTGAAAGTTTAATGGTTGTAAGATCCGACATCCATTTCAATCTCTACGCGTCAACATTTGAATCTTAATTTGTAAAACCTCTTTGCCATTTGGAATTAAAGATGGGAAATATGTTCTGTGACTTTTGTTGACAGTCTACAAATTTTTTTTTTATCTGTAAGAAATAATAAGTGATTCAATTCAACAAAACTTAGATAAGGATTGTGGGTATATGACACCTTTATCAACACTTTTTCAGGTATATCATGGTGGTCAGTTTTAATGGTGTTTAACACCACTGTCAGCAATGTTTGTTATAGTGTTGTAGTCAGGTGTATTGGTTTTTAGCACCACTGTCAACAATGTTTGTTATACCGTGGTTGTCACTTTTATTGGTAGATGAACTTGGAGAAAACAAAAATGGTTGACAACAATAACATTTTTATCAACGGTTAATTATGATTTCGATTGTTATTTTGATGGCTTTAAAAGAAATTGACGTATTTGAGCGAACTACCAAATACCTGTACAATATATGTACAAAGATAATGCAGCTCACAGTCCTCGAGATGAACATTTGAATTTACTGGTATGAATCAAATTCTTGAAAACCGGTATATTTTTATATAGTTCTTAAAAAAAACTGAAAAATTGACAGGTCCTAACCAAATCTTACTTGTCTTGGGCCGTAGGACTGATGATCGTTGTGAGGACTGACTGTTTGTGAAAATAAAATGCTATATTGTACGTTTAAGAAAACAAGAAATCTAAAGGTTCAAAAGAAAAAGTAGTTGGCACATGAAATAATCTCATTATTCGTGTAACTGATTTCTTCAGTCAATAACCAAATAGAAAAAAATAATATTTATTTTCAGACTCGTGTATTAAAAAGTGACTTTGCCCGTTACAACGTAGATGAAGAAGAAAGTGACGACCTAGATCAAGAAGATAACGGCTGGAAAATTATACATACTGATGTTTTCAGATTTCCACCATTGAAAAGTCTCTTCACAGCTATATTAGGTAATACAGTAAAAGCGAACCCATTTGGGACTGACAAACTTGTTCAGTTTAGACAAGTATTTGGTTTACACAGGTTCAAATTACATAGACATTTAGTAGATGGGACTGTAAAATCTGTCTGGTTTAGACAGGTTTACGTAGACATTTAGTAGATGGGACTGTAAAGTCTGTCTGCTTTAGGCAGGTTAACATAGAGATTTAGTAGATGGGACTGTAAAGTCTGTCTGCTTTAGGCAGGTTTACATAGACATTTAGTAGATGGGACTGTAAAGTCTGTCTGGTTTAGGCAGGTTTACATAGACATTTAGTAGATGAGACTGTAAAGTCTGTCTGGTTTAGACAGGTTTACATAGACATTTAGTAGATGGGACTGTAAAGTCTGTCTGCTTTAGGCAGGTTTACATAGACATTTAGTAGATGGGACTGTAAAGTCTGTCTGCTTTAGGCAGGTTAACATAGACATTTAGTAGATGGGACTGTAAAGTCTGTCTGGTTTAGACAGGTTTACATAGACATTTAGTAGATGGGACTGTAAAGTCTGTCTGCTTTAGGCAGGTTTACATAGACATTTAGTAGATGGGACTGTAAAGTCTGTCTGCTTTAGGCAGGTTTACGTAGACATTTAGTAGATGGGACTGTAAAGTCTGTCTGGTTTAGGCAGGTTTACATAGACATTTATTAGATGGGACTGTAAAGTCTGTCTGGTTTAGGCAGGTTTACATAGATATTTAGTAGATGGGACTGTAAAATCTGTCTGGTTTAGGCAGGTTTACGTAGACATTTAGTAAATGGGACTGTAAAGTCTGTCTGGTTTAGGCAGGTTTACATAGACATTTAGTAGATGGGACTGTAGGGCAAAGACTGGTTGGCTCAGAATCAGAATAATGTGTCCTAGTGGAACGATATGTTTATCCGCGAACTGTTGTTTCAGTGAGCTAGCATTATAAAAATCCAACTCAGCGTGTTGGTCTAGTACAAAGTGGACGTTAGCATCATCTCATTGAAAATTAACTTGTTCTCGCCACGATATAGCTGAACAATTGCTGAATTGGCATTAAACAACAATCACTCACTCACTCTTATTTTACGGAAGCCAGTTTTAGCTCTAATCACTGTCAACCACTGGTTTTATGTTAACGACTGTTTAAGATACTGTAAACCAGGAAATTTTCGCTCCCTGTTTTTTTCGCGGTTTGTGGTCATCATATGTATTAGCGCTGTGTTGATTTCGCACTTTGTGAAGTCGGAAAAAAATTAAATGTTGATCATATTTCAAACAGTTAAACAGTTACTTTTCACAACAATCGGATTTCAAAGATGCAGTCATTTACATATAAACATTAGTGAAGTGAGTAGCAATCATTTATTTGGCTTGTCAAAACACACAAACAATTGAAAGAGAAAACTGATCTCATTAAGAGTGCCTTTGTTGCCGCAGAGATTACCTGTAACCGTTAATTTACCATTTTATGACCGAGTGACCATGACTTGATTGACAGGTGTTATTGATTGAATGTTTGTGTAATACCACTGAAAATGATTTTAAATGATGTAAATAATAAAGTATTTAACTGTTTTACATTATTTGTTGCTAATATAATCAAATGTACAACACTCACTAAAATACACAAAGGCATGGTCGTATCTGTCGGCTGTTTATATTACTGGAAAGGTCAGTCATATATGTCCAATATGGTTGTCTTTGTCCGTCTGTCAGGAAAACCTGTTGTCATTTGTTTACCATCTCTTTGAAGGTTCGTTTACTGTGAATATTTCGTGGTAGTTTTATTTTCACGGAAGAAAGCTTACCGCGAAAATAAAACCACTGCGAATATTTCCCGGTTTACAGTATTATTTATTTTTAATTAATCACTTCTTATTTTACAGGAGTTGGAAGCCAGTTTTTAGCTCTAGCCACTGGTATTTATTTTTAACCAATCATATCACTTCTTATTTTACAGGAGTTGGAAGCCAGTTTTTAGCTCTAGCCATTGGTATTTATTTTTAGCCAATCATATCACTTCTTATTTTACAGGAGTTGGAAGCCAGTTTTTAGCTCTAGCTACTGGTATTATGTTAATGGCTGTTCTAGGCATGTTTAATGTACATCATCATGGATCTATAAATTCTGCTGGTGTTATACTGTATGCTTTTACTTCAGGTAATGTCTTATTATATAACAACTACAGTCAAATATTATATATTATCAGCCTTAAAATGGGAGACATAGACATTTAAAGGTAGTGAATCAATTGTACGGTGACAGCAAAGCTGGAACTGTTCAATTGATTCACTACCTTTTAAATGTCAATGTCTCCCATTTTAAGGCTGATAATATTTTTGTACGAACTTGATTGCATAAAATTGTATTGTTGACCGATATAAGTTGATCTGTGTGTTTATTGATTTTTTGTGTAGCTAAAAATAAAAGAATTTGTTTAACTGCTTGGAGGCGTGACTAATTACTATAAACTTCATTCATAACTACGGCTTTTAAAAGATTTTCCCATCCTACAACAGATTTTCTGTATACACATCGGCTGTTAAAATGCCGACTATAGCCAATGAAAAGATCTCATTTGAGGTCAAGTTCATACAAACCTTAATGGTCACCTCCTCAGAGGTGTTTACTGCTACGTAATTTCCGTATTTTACACGGATTTTTGGTTGAAAATAAGGGCTACAGATTTGTTCCAGAAACTACGGTTTCTGCTCGAATCCGAATCTTAAAGCGCTTCAGTTGTAGTAAAAACTGGATTGACTAAAGCGCTCTGATGATTAAGAAATATTATGATTTCGGAACACCTCTAATTTATCGCTATTTCTTACGAAAAGCGCCTGTTTCAAAACATTAAAAAATGTCGGCCATGAGGTGTCCACAGTATGTAGCGATTTAGTTGATGATGGGGACAATGACCACCTCACTCCTCCGAAGAAGAAATAGAAATACAAGGATTCGTATCACAGCCTGTGGCCATGTCTTCATTGATCTTAAAAAGTAGAATGCAGGGTTCAACGCTCCGTATGCAAAACCGACTTTTCATGTAAAATTGAGTCGAAAACGCACCAGCAATTATTGAAAACTAGGAAATCAAACATGTTTATGACTTTGTTTGTTGCAAAATCATCGACTGAAGTGGACCAACATAGATCGATCACCGGGCTTAGGTAGTGAGGTTATGATGTGCGAAATAAATATCAAATAATTACTGGGCTTAACCTGCCTATAGTATAACAGCGGCTGACGTTCTTAATAAAACTAAAAAATCTGTTTCCGGATTAAAATATTATTCAAAGTTTGTAAGATCATGTTTTAAGTATTTAATTATTAAATTTCTGTCATAGGCTCAAGATGGTGTATGGTTTCTTATCTTATAAATGGAACCTGCTCCAGCACCACTTATTTTCTCTCTAAATCAACCTCTGGGACATTGGTTAGGGGGTTGAAAAGCACATTTCTTAGTGGGGAGTGCTGACCAATTTTTTTTTCCAATTGATGGACTTGGTCATTTTTGCCATTGAAACATGATTTAGATATCTAATGCTGCATCATTACAAGATCTGCATCTATTTATCTATAATTTAATAAATGCTACATGTCTACCAGTATACAAAATATGTGACAAATAACAATCATATGGTATGCTACTGATAAACTCTCAAAACTACTGATAAAATGGTCCAGTGCTACTGATAGTCCTCGGATAGGGTAAACACCTCTGCCTCCTGTTTTAAGTGGCCATTTTGAAGCCCTACCAACATATTATTTTAACTCAAATTAGTGGTCATGTCTCTTAATGCAGTCATCTGTCTCTCAAAATTTATCTTATTGTATCAGTTTTCCTGCATACAACTACAAATTTTGGTTTCAACTAATTCAGTAAGTGGCAGGTGAGGTTCGATTTTTGGCTTTACCATGTTTTTCCTTCTGAAATCTATCCCAAGATGGCCAATTGTCCAAATCTGCCTTATTTGAACGAAAATCTGCTCAAATTTTCATAGTAAGAGCATGATTAGAAGCTCTTTGATATATATTCCTGGCGTTTTCATAAGTTATGCATTTTGTCGCTTTTAGCTGATTGTGGAAATAAGGCATATTTAAGCCATAAAAACTTCTTTCTATATACTCGTCCAATTTCAATCAAACTAGGCAGAAAAAGTCCTATCGTTTTGCCTATTCTAAAATATATCTGATGGATTCAAACTCCATCCAAGAGGGCTGTCCTTGATTAAAACAGAAAATTCTGAAATTGACCAAGCTGACCTTTATGCATAAATGGTTGACCAATTATCCTCATGCAATGAAAATTGGCATTTTTTTTCAACTAAAATAATATATATTATTCAAGGGGAGATTACTCTTGTCTTATTATAGCAATAGCTGGATATTTGACAATTTGTTTCAGCTAAATGGTATTAAATATTCTAAGGGAGATTACTCTTGTCTTATTACAGGTATAGCAGGGTATGTGGCATCTCGTATGTTTAAAGTACTAGGAGGAGATAACTGGGTTTGGAATCTTAATTTGACTTCCTGTTTATTTGCTGGTAAGTAATTTGAAATTTCATGCGGCCAATCATATGACAGAATTTTTATTCCCCTGCCATTAAACATTGAGGACATTCTGTCTGTCCGTCCATTCATTTCACATTTGGTTTCTGCTCAATCTCAATAACTTAAGTTCTGTTTAAGCAAATCATTTGAAATTTATAAACAAAGTCGGGGACCATCAAAGAAAGGCCAAGTTTTGATGTGGAACTTTTAACACTTTTCTGTTCTAGAGTTATTCCCCTTGATTTACAAAAAAAAATATCTGTTTAGCTGGAAGCAGGCTGTGATGGTAAAAGAGTGAAATTTTCTTGTACATTTGGTAGATTTCTTACACTAATGGACATTTATGTTGTGATATGGAACAGTATTACTAATTCAGTCTATTAACAGTTTTAGCGGTCACGTGATATCCTTACGATTTCCTGTTGTTGTTTTTTTAATGATTTTAAACCAGAATTCATCATTTTAATCAAAGCGTCCATCTTGTTTTGCCATATTTGTGGAAATTCTTCTTTTTATGCCCCCGCGACTATTGGTCGGGGGGCATATTGTTTTACCCCTGTCCATCCGTCCGTTCGTCACACTATAGTATGCATAGTTTGTCCCACTAACTCCTACAGTTTTGGAACTACAGCTTTAATATTTTGTAGGATGTTTATACACATAATGGAGGTGTCCATGTGCACAGGATTTTGATTTTCATTGAATATTCTCAAAATGACAGGTAGTTGGACTTTTTTTCGTACTAGCTGCATAAAGGAAACATGGTTTGTCTGGCTAACTCCTCCTACAGTTTTAGAGCTACAGCTTTAATATTTTGCAGGATTTTATACACATAATGGAGGTGTGCATGTCCACAGGATTTTGATTTTCATCAAATATTCTCAAAATAACAGGTAGTTGGACTT
>MJUT01054143.1:0-15509 GCA_002080005.1 Gigantidas platifrons | reverse complement strand
CCATATAGGATATATGGTTTGTCCGGCTAACTCCTCCTACAGTTTTTGAGCTAGACCTTTTATATTTTGTAGACAGTTAGTACCAACACTGAAGGTGTGCATATTGTATGGATTTTGATTTTCAACAATTTTTTACAAAATTATGCTTATATGAACTTAGCCACTGAAACCTGTTAACATGTAAACAACGCTCTTAAAACTTGCGGGTCCCTCCGGGCACTCCGGCTTCCTCCGCCACGATATGGCTGAAATACTGCTGAAAATGGAGTTAAACCCCATTCAATCAATCAATCAATCGAACATCACATTGTTAGGTACAGATTCATTTATTTCAGTCATTTCTGCTTGATGCTGAATAAGCAAAACATTGGTTTACCCTTTTGCAATTATAACCGCGGGGGCATTGTATGTGTCTTACAGACACAAACCCCTATTAAAGTCTATACATAAGTTTTCTACATCATACCCGATGAATAATATACCATTCCTTCAAATTAAGTTATATTGAAAATCCATTTTGGCTCTTCAAGACGTTTTCTTTGCATTATACCCCTACACATTCCTCAGAACCAAGCCAAAAGTTAAGGTAGTAAATTGGAATTGGGGTGAGGGGGGGTTGAGGTGGATAAGGTTGAGACGGGGGCATTCAATTTTCTAGTTTTAATTGGAATTATTCAATGATTGTGAAAAAGATATCAAACTTTTGACGTGGTAATCCTACAAATTCTTAAATAAACCAGTTGAAAATATTTTGAAATGTATGTATGAAAATATATAAAAGGTTTCTTATTTTCCGACTGGTTCACTAAGAGAACAAATAGACAACCACACACTCCATCAACATCTCTGTCAATTTTTTTTTTTCATTTTCTCTGTTCTTGTTGGATTGTTTACCTGATACTGTGGTCCCTCTCTTATAAGGCCATTGTTTACCTTATACTGTGGTCCCTCTCTTATAAGGCCATTGTTTACCTTATACTGTGGTCCCTCTCTTATAAGGCCACCCCTTCTGATATGAAAAAGTAACCTTATAAGAGAGGTGGTAGGTCTTTACAGGGCTTTCAATATTCTTCAAGTCTACCAGTATGTCACTATTTACAGGCAGTACTTTTTATTATCCCCTCGCCAACGAAGTTGCGAAGGGATATAGTAACGCTTCCGTCCGTCCTTCCATAACATCCTTGTGAACACTCTAAAATCAACATCCTTCGATGAATTTTGACCAAACTTGGTACATACTTAGTCCTTAAGAGAATCTGGAACCCTATTGATTTTAAAGGTCATAGGTCAACTGTCAAAGTCACCGGGTCAAATTTTTAGGCGAGGGGATACACCACGCTTTGCGTTGCCCTTGTTAAACTTTGAACAATTTCATGACTATCTTATACAATACTCTTTAAGATCATGAGGTACCAAAGACCATTTTAGGCAGATAAAAGGACCTGGTACAGCCCCTTATTGAATGGCCTGTCTTTACTATCACAGTCAATCTGAAATCTGACCTGATGATGGGAGGGGCCTCTTTTAATAAGTTTCTAATTAAGTACTTTAGTGTGCACAACACATTTCTTGGATATCCTGCATCATGCCAGGTATGCTTAAAGTCAAAAGATTATAAAGCCAAATAATTTTAATGTCTCTGGGGACCAGTAACATAGGGGCCTAAAAGTAGAACTTCTAAATATTATTTTTTTTACGTAGAAGTTTGTTTCACCTGTTTTTTTTTTTGTTTTTTTTTTTGTTTTTTTTTTTCATTTTTGCATATGCACAATGTATATTTGAGCAAATAGAATATGTTTAGGCACAAATTATTCAAATTATTTGAAAACGACATTGTTCTGCTACAATTGACCTCTACTATGTTTTTGTTTACAGAGTTGATGTATTGTATATGTTATTTTAAATCAAGTTTATTGTGTAGATATTTGACTTATTTTATTCTATTTTATATGTTTCAGCTCCATTTTTCCTGGTTTGGGCATTTGTGAATTCTGTAGCCTGGGGTTATGGTACAACACAGGCATTGCCATGGCAAACTGTGGTATTACTGATGTGCTTATGGTTGTTTGGTGAGTGTCTGTCTCATTAAAGTCTATTTAAGAAATAATTACTGGTAGCCATATATTTATATTGTTTTTACCACGGGTTGGCACTTGATGCCGATTATTTTACCGTGAGGGGTAAAATGAAGGCATAAAGTGCCAACCCGTGGTAAAATTAATATAAATATATGGCTACCAGTAAATATTTCGATTCTAATAGGATAATTATGGAAAATTTTCAAATCGAAGCGGCCTAGGTCATCCAGTGTATTTGGCTTTTCCGTTAATTGACCTGACTGAAATGTTATTCCGTTGTTTTCCAAAGTATTTTGAAATGACAACCAGAAAGGTGTTTCAATACCGATGATAAATTTGTTTTGAGGTTACTAAATGTTGTCATTCATGAACACCAATTCAAAAGAAAGGGAAGATACTGTAAATTCCACTTTGACGAGGAGGCGTGCACGAAGCCAAAATAGTCTGATCTTTGCGTTTTACACTGGAAGTCTTCATATGACGTCATTTTTATGTGCCAAAGTCGTCAATAACATTTCACAGAATTTTAATTTGTGTGGTTTTTAGACCCAGGGATATGCAAGAATACATTTTAATGTTCAGTATTGCATTAGAATGGAAATAAAAATACAAATACAATACAGTTATCTCCTAATTTTAAACGCTTCATTGTTATTAAAGTTGAACACGCATGTTTATTTATTTTATGTATTGCATCATTTGGCATCTTTTACAAGGGAGTGGCATGGAACAGCCACTTTATAAGTGCAGACCACATCTATCTATGAGGTAATTGGTCATAAATAAATATTATTTTTACCACGGGTTTGAACTCCAAGTGTTTGAAGGACGTCATATTAGAATTACAGACGACGTTGATGAAATTGTGTGGCTTAAGACGATCAACTCCTAATCTTTAAGGATGTGTTTTACACTGTCAACAGTTAAATTTTTCCTTCTAATTCACTTCAAACTTGACTTCCTCACCTGTTTCAAACACCGATCCAACTCCATACAAATATTTGATGAAACCATCTAACGTGTGTGATGACATGTTCAAATTTGTGTTTGAAACAGCTGCGAGTAAAGTATGAAGTGATTTTGTCTTAATTTGAAAGAAAACGTTTTACTGTATAAATGCACCTCCAGACTTACAAGGATATTAAAGCTCATTTTTGTAATTTTTTGTATCTCATGAAAACTTGCAATTGGTTCAATAAATGATATTTATGAAACATTAACCCAGTTTTTATCAATGAAACTTTGTAAAAGTGACATAATCTGTTGATAATTCTGTCATATCTTGCGGTCTTTGCCTTGAATTGAATTTTTGCTTCCTGGACAAAAATTCATTTCGACCCTTTTAAGTGATATTTTAACGATATTAGGGATTATATGGGCGTGCAAAGTATTTTTGGATTGTTTTTACAATTGAAAAGAAACAACCTTCGTCACGAGTTGAAAAAATATATGTTATAACGAGCTTTAATATCCCTTTAAACATATCTAACATGGATTGGAGCATCAGTTCCCACCTTATAAGTGTTAAGATCTACTGCACAACTTAAAACCAAGACCTGGGTGTTCAGTTTTAGCTAATGTATGGAGCTTCTGAGGTTCATGCAAAATGATCCTCTGTCAACACTTTTACATGTCAGTAAAACTACAAAAGATTGCATTTAATTCTTAAATAAAGGGAAATTTTAAAAACTTGACTTCTGGGACCTTACTGTATAAATAGTTAAGAATGTGTTGTCTATTTCTTAAGAGCCGACGTGGTCGTGATCGTATATTAGTTGGAATTACAACTACCTGTGCAATCTGTGCCTATCACCACTAAAGTTGTGAGTTCAAAACCTGCACATGGTGAGGTGTACTCGATACAACGGTATGTGATAAATTTGTCAGTGACTTGCAGCAGGTCGGTTGTTTTCTCTGGGTACTCCGGTTTCCTCCACTGATAAAACTGACTGCCACGATATAGCTGAAGTATTGTTGGAGGTGGCATTAAACACCATAACCCTAACCCTTAAGTTGTATTTGACACAATTAAAATTCCCTGTTGATATAGATATAAGTGATAACATGTATTTGATGGTTTTTATTTTTCAGTTGGTTATCCACTGACCATAATTGGTGGAATATTTGGTAAGAATTGGACCACAGGATTTGATGCACCTTGTCGGACCAAAAATTTTTCTAGAGAAATTCCACGAGTTCCCTGGTATAGATCGTCATTTGCACATTGCATTGTTGGAGGATTTCTTCCATTCAGGTTTGTTGATATTTTTAATTTTTGTATCATTCCATTGAAATATGGAAGAAAGGGGAGTAATTAACAAAATTGTAACATTTTGCCAAAATGAAACTTTTCTTACCACATGCATTTTTAAAAGATAAGACCTGTGGACTTTGATGGGGGGGGCATTAGGGAGAATACTGTACTGTACAAGTAAAACTAAAGCTACCTACACAAGGGGACATGGTGACTGTGATTGTATGGTAGATGGATTTAAATCTGTTCCCGTCACCATTTAAGTTGTGAATTCCTTTCCCACAGATGTGGAGATGAACTCAATATATGATTTTCAGTGCTCCAGATCAATGGTTTTCTTTAGGTACTCCTGTTTCTCTTCATTCAAACTATCAATCAATCAATAAATAACTGACCAACAATCAACCAATCAATCCATCAATCAATAACCAATCAACCAACTGATCGACAACCAACCAATCAATCAATCAATCAATAGCCATTTATCAAACAGTCGATCTTCCACCACTAACCAATCAATCAATACAATGTATGATATCTTTTTTCAGTGCCATATCTGTAGAACTATACTACATATTTGCCACTTTATGGGGAAGAGAACAGTACACATTGTATGGTATCTTGTTTATTGTGTACGGAATCTTACTGAGTGTGACAGCATGTATATCAGTAGCTTTGACTTACTTTCAACTCTCGGCAGAGGATTACAGATGGTGGTGGAGATCTATATTTAGTGCAGGGTATGTTGCTATGGTTACCAAGATTTGTAATATTGTTTTTATACGACCTCAAAATATTTTACGGTCATATGTTATGGCACTATTGTCGTCATTGTCCTTCTGTTGACGGATTCTTCTGAATTGTCACCCTAATGTTCCTTGACACTAAAAGGTTGGTATTGATTTGGGGTATTGTAGCAAAAATTTATGTTTGTTATTTTTACAGGGAGAGCTAATTTTTCATCTGACTTTGATGGGTTTTTTTGTAATGAATTCTTAGGAAAATTCCTATCAGAAAAATGAATAGTGTTATTAACTTACCGTTTTTGACATAAAAGGGTCTCAAAAGAGAAAAAAACATTTAATTTTTTTTTGTCATCCAATTTTAATGCAGTTTTTTTGTAAAATTATCAACTTTTTGGTTTATTAATGGGCCAAATATTTTGTTTTTGTTTTTTGGGTATTTCATTTATAAAAGGGACCCTACCTGAGAGTGTCAGCCAATAGAAATAGAGCAATAACAAAATTATCATTTAATAGTATACAATTATTGCACATTATTGAGTGTTCCATAACACATCATATTGCACAAAATGAAGTGCTGTAATTGTTTTATTACATTTAACATACCAAGTTTTTTTGTGTACCTGGGTCGATTATTAGGGATTGTTTGGGGTTTTTTTTCAAATTCAAATTTTTCTGAGTTGATCCATTTAATATCATAGAGCATAAAAAACAATTGGCTGGTAAATTTCAAATTTTAGTCTGTATTTCACCCACAGCTGAAATAGATCAGATACCGTTCAATATGAAAACCTGTCATGCAATATGACGATTAATCACAAAAAAATGAATTAAATGGTTTTATAATACTGTATAAAACTATTAATGTAATATATGTGGTTAATTGGTGAGTTTTGGGAAATGTCATCATGAGGATTAACAGAGATTCTCAAACATGCCGGTCTGATGAACAAATCCGGTGAAAATTAATTCGGTCTGGTAAAACATTGGTTTCCACCGGACCGACTATCCTGTATAAAAGACTGGGTTTGTTGTATAAAAGAGCCCTGTTTGATCTCCAATTTTTCCATAATTTATTTTGATTAAAACTAAAATGAAACGCCAGATCAAAACTCTTTTAGGCCATACAAAGTTAATTTCTTGGTTCTCAGGCCCGCCCGCATGTGGAAATTCGTCGCCGCATTGCTGATTTTTTTGCAAAAATAGTAAAAAAAATTATAATTAAATGCAGTAGCGCTGTCCGTACGGAAAAAAACAATCGCATCCGTTTTTCTCTTATATCGCGTGGTCGGTGAAGCGCTTTAAAACGCATCATGCTTAAATGAGATTTAAAGCATCGTTATGACAATGTATAAATAAAAAACGTGTTTCCGTTTGACATTTAGACAAAATGTCAATCGTTTCTGTGCAAATTCGACACAAATGTTTGCCAGTTTTACCAGGAAACATAATAGGGAGCTTCTCCGAAGCTTGTACCTTATTGGAATTGTTTACGGAGATAAAAAATGGTACGTTGGGACCAGCGGATTGGATGTTTCCATAAAAATTAACCACTTGTGATGTTTCAGCCACCATCTGAAGAAATAAAATTGAAATTTTCAATAAAGTAATGAAAAGATTTATACATTGCCATATTTTTCACAAAAAAAAAGAAGAAAAAATGCCTCCCTCATCACTTTTTACAGCAGTAAAAGGATAAAAAAAAATGTCGCCCTCCCTCATCAATTTTGACAAAAAAGGGCCTGAGAACCAAGTAATTAACTTTGCATGGCCTTATTGTATCATTTATCGTTCCTCCATGCTTTGGTGAAATTCAAGGACATTGACAAAATTATGGTTGCAATCTCAGAAACGCTTTAATGAACGAAAATATCAATATTTGAATTATAAGAACAAGAATCACTCCGGACCGGACATGTAAAGATTATCGGATATCAACTTGGTGCCAGATTTAAACTTGTCTTTTGTGAAAAATACGATAGAGGACTTGATTTAGGCTTTTGGGAAATATTGAAACCTTTGAAATGGACAAATATTACAAGATTTTACCTGATTAAGACAAATGGTTGAAAAGATCCACTAAGATTTTTATTTCTCTGTGAATTTAAATAAAATACTTTGCTTTATTTATATAAAAAAATTAATTCACAAAATGTTTACTTCAAAGCAGACTTGTTTTAACAAACAATGTTCAGACAAATATATATACAGTTAATTTGCATTACTAAAACAAGAAATGGAAAATTGGTAGCCCTTGGTTGAAAGCAACCACTGCAGGAAAACCTTGATATTTTTTTCGGTCCTTTGAAATTCTGTTCAGTCTAATGGAAAGGGAGTCTTTACCAGACCGAATGTCTGGTAAAGTGGGACAGACTTTGGTAATCTCTGGATTAAATAATCTTGTGAACTTAACTCAGAAATTGAATAGGTAGAATGTGTGTTTTACATTAATGTGTATTATACAAAACATATTACGGTATATCAAAATAAATAAAATTTTATTCTTTTGTGTTTTCAGGTCTACAGGATTTTTTGTCTTTCTATACGCCATGTTTTATTACTTCAAGAGATCCAATATGTCGGGAGCCTTGCAGACAATAGAATTTTTTGGCTACACAGCTCTGACATGTTACGTATTTTTCCTCATGTTAGGAACTGTATCATTCTTCGCTTCATTGAACTTTGTCAAATATATTTATGTCAATTTAAAAATGGATTGATACGTGATTGTGAGAAAGTGTTAATTTTTGAACATGTCTGTATTTAATGTTATATATATTTGGTAAGCTTATCATGGATTAGAGTAGATGTGTAGTCTGAGTAGAGTGTCACTTTGGCAGTAATTGCATACATTTTTTTCACTTACTTGCCCGAAAGCCAAATTTAGAGAGAAAAAAATTATATTTATTCAAACAAATTCTTTCATAATTTTCACTTATAAATCCTGTATGAACAGAACCCTGAATAAATCTAGTTCCAATGCATGAATTTTTTGTGAATTCACCTGTCTATTGGGACCAAAGAGTGTTTGGTTTAAAAAAGGTTTTAATATATTATATTTATATATATTGAAACATAAAATGGAACCCAGAATAAATGTAGTCCCAATTTATTAAGTCTTTGTGAATTTCACCTCTGTAATTGAAACACCTGCCTATTGCAAACATTAGAAGTTGGACCAAAAAGTGTTCAGTTAAAGACAGATTTCGATCTATTAGAGTTTAGCATTGAAATATAAAATGGAACCCAGAATAAATGTCTCAATTTATTAAGTCTTTGTGAATTTCACCAGTGTAATCGAAACAATAGAAGTTGGACCAAAGAGTGTTTTGTTTTGTTGGACCAAAGAGTGTTTAAGATAGGTAGGTGGTAGACTATTAAGAGTTAGCATTGAAACACAATTTTTTTTTAAATTATATTTTATTATTTTGACTTCAGACATACGTATTCCATTACAAGCTTAGCCATGTGTGGGACTAATATATATTATGTGTATAATGTCTGTCATGAGAGGGACTAATATATTATGCGTATAATGTCAATCAGGAGAGGGACTAATATAGTATGTGTATATCGTCTGTCATGAGAGGATGCACATGTAGTTTCTGTTAATTAAATAGTAATATTTATCATTAGATATCAATCTTTACAATAAGTATTGTTTAAACCGGGAGCGTGGGTATAAATAGCTGTGGGCAGAGCAAACCTTCAGATTCTTCATTATTTTGGCCACGGTTATCTCGAGGGGAAAAAAATCAATGATACACAGTTTCATAGTTACTTTTGGAGCAAACTATTTGACATGCATGGTAACTAGTGTTCCTCCCTCCCAAACTTTCAGTCGTATTAAAAATTGATATTCTTCATCAGTCTAAAAACTACAAAAATCACTTTGAAAATTCAGATTTCTGAGGTATATGACCTTTGGTCATGTGACAGTTTCATAAATATGCTGTTCATATCAACGAGAATTTTGATGATAAGCTCCGCCCTCAATTTTGTCGGTAGGCACTACCGCAAATTCCCCATTAAGTTTTAAATCTAGGTAGTAAAGTGCAGAGTTAAACCTGGCTTTCCAATCTTTTGATTTTCAGCGTACCTGATGAAGATTATTCCAGAAACGTGTCATGCTCACTACATTTTAAATCTACATTTTTATTAAAGGACAACTCTATATAATAAATCACTGTTTATAAAGGGCAGCCTCATTTTTTTGCATTAATGAATAGCGCATATAATTTTGATCTGTATATAAGGGGCAACTGTTCATTATCAGGTTCTCTTGAGTGTCCTTTATATACAGGTTAATGTTAGATGTTCGTGGTGTCTGGTTTTTTTACGTCTCTTCCTTTTTGATACACTAACATTTAACGGGGGCCCGGGTGGCTCAATGAGTTAGGTCGTTGGATCTAACAACTCATACAAGCCTATCACCAATACGGCGTGGGTTTATGCCCAGCTTTGTAAATTCCAAAAAGGGTGCATTCGACTCTCAGCCGCATGTGATAAAGTTTACCAGTTGCTTGCCCATGGTCGGTGGTTCTCTCCGGGTAATCCGGCTTCCTCCACCACTAAAACTGGTCGCCATGATATAGCTAAAATATTATTGAAAGTGGCATTAAACACCAAAAATCAAATCAAATCAAACTAACATTTAACGGTGTCATGTCACGTAACCTTTCATTCTTTGACCATCCAATCATAGTCAAGATAATCATAGTTAGACCGAGATCCTTGCAACTCGCCTAGACGAGTTTAAACTTACTGACCAATCAGACAACAGCTCTTGGCGTGCACTCATTGCGGATTGGTCTGTTCATAATATGAACCATGACATGACCCCAAGCGAGATGTTATATGTTTAGTGTATCACCTCGCAAGTAAATTAAATTAAAAAAATACAACAAACATAAAATTTTAATTAGATTGTAAAATTTAGTCTTTGTGTGTAATTCTATACAACTACCATTACAACACACACATTAAATATATATAAAAAAACAACATATTATTAAACAATGTGTAGAATTACATAACAGGTCAGACCAAAAAATAATTACGATTTTCTGCCATAACTGGGATTAAATATGGTTATGTTCCAAGATGGAATAAGTAAACAAATCTTCAGACAGAAGCCAAATGACATCATTCGTTACAAGAGGTCAAGGTTATTTGTTGCTAAGCAACTTACAAGATGTGGTTTACCTTTATCTATTTTTTTTAAATCAAAGATTTCACAGTTAATTAAATATGTTAATGTTACATTTTGTGTTTAAATGTTAATTTTTATTCAAATATGTTAAAAATTTTAAAACATAAATATTGTGACGGATGTCGTAAGACAAAAAACAAAAACACACGACATCAAAAATGTTTATTTTGCATGATACATTAGCGCAAGACTAAAGGTCATTGTATTGTATTTGATATTTGTCAACGTAAATCTATAATTTGAAGGTTGCAAATATCCGTCGCCTGTAAATTGGACCTGTGATGATCAAATCAATGTTAGATTGTGACATATTTAATAAAGTATATAGCTCATTATTTCTTATTGAGTAAAGTTGGTTTAAATCTGACACTATTGAAGGACTTTTTTATCTGTGAACTCGTTTATTTATCTGTGAACTTATTCATATATATGAACTTGTTCTTGTGTATGTGAACTTGTTCATGTATCTGTGAACTTGTTTGTGCATCTGTGAACTTGTTCATGTATCTGTGAACTCGTTCATGTATCTGTGATCTTGTTCATATATCTGAACTTTTCATGTATCTTGAACTTTTTCATGTATCTTGAACTTGTTCATGTATCTGTGAACTTGTTCTTATGTCTGTGAACTTGTTCATGTTAGTTAAATGGCTTTACTATAATAAATATCCATGTCTTTCCTTTTCCTTTGTTATTTTTAGTCTTTTATCCATTCCATAAGGTATAAAAAATAATATAGCAATACTAAAGTAATCCTAGTAAATTATGGTAAATAAACACATTTATGGTAGTTAAGGGTTTTTGTGTACATGGGTTAGATCGTTTTGAATGTCATAGATGAAGTTGACAGAGTGTATATGTGTTATCATATATGTATGTATATTATAGGTCAGACATTTGTATATATATTGGAATTCTTTAGTCAATTTCTTGAATATAAACCGTAAACAATGATAAATATTTGTTATTGTTGTTTTGTTTGTTTGGTTTTTATTTTCCTTGTATACTTGTTGACAAATATCTAATCATGTTTTTAGAGCCATTTTAGTTAATTATATTGTTAATTGCTACTGTTTTAATTAACAATGGAGATTGTGAACATTTAATTTTTACGGACCACGAATTAAGAGAAGAAAGTTTTGCATTTGGGCAGATTTTGAAAATTATTGTTTGTTTTTTCATTTGGGCGAATTTTCATATCGCATTAATTTTCATATCGCATTAAGGCGGAATTACAGGTAAAACTTGAAAATAAAAATAAATCATGTCCTATATCAAAACATTTGCATGGACTGTTAACATTTATGTGAAACAACAATGGTTCCTGGTGATGTTGTAGCCACTTCAATGAACAATTACAATTTTATGCCATGCATCCATCAAGTTTTATTTTCATCAATGCCTTGACACAACTTTACACTACAACTTGCAAGTCTGTGTAAAATGCTTTTCTTTAATATTAAAGGGAAAAGATCATTTTTATCATTACCACCCAAATTAATATATTAAATCCAACCAATTGAGATATTTTTTTCACTCAAATAAAACAGAAATCCACTCAAATGAAAAACTCTAAACGGTGATGGGCAACAATTCTACCAATATCAGCAAAATGTCACGTTTTGTATTTTGAGTCCCCCAAATGTAAAATACCCGATTATTGTTGAATATTTCTGCCTTAACAAATAGCAAAGGAAATTGTCAAAATCACTTTTTTGTAACAAAATTCCACTATATTTTTTAAGATATAATTTCAAAATACCTTCTATTGTTAAAATTAGTAGAATTATCCTAAATTAACTAAACAAGTGTAAATAAAAAAAAACTTTCTGCTTTAAAATAAATTGCTTTCCTTTCGTGGTCACTTTACACAGGTTTGATTTTATGTGATGATCACTTTTATACAGGTTTCTTTACCTGTTTATTGGGTGACTAAGAAACTTTGGTGAATTATTTTTGTAAATTGTGATTGAGACTAATGATAATAAAAGTGATACATACTGAAGGTGTTCATTTATTTGTCCATCCCTCCTATATTACAGGGGTTAGGATTATGGTATTTAACACCACAACAATATTTCTGTTATATCGTAGCGGTCAGATTTATCGGTGGATGATTTGATTCAATTTTTGGTGTTTACACGAAGAGGTCTGTCTATACACGAACATATTTTAAATCAATTTTCCCTTTGTTGCCAAGTACAATGTTTTATTTTTATCTTCTGCTTATTTTTTTGTGTGTAAAAGCCAAGAAGATTACATTTTATCGACCTATTCATATCTCCTTCCAAATATATAACAAACAGTAGGTCACATGCATCGTGTGTTGATACTTGTCAGTGGCGTAGCTACTATTGACGCAACGATGCACTTGCGTGCACAAGCAAATCAGCCAAAAATATATTGTAACATTTTGTAGGAAGACTATAAATAAACCTCTATATTAACTAAGTGTACGAGTTTAATCAAATGATGTAAATCTGTGGAGTCAAATGGAAATATTATATGGTGTGGCTTAAATATACTCATTCAAATGATGCTGTTTATTGCTCTTCTGTTATGTTATTTTGCAGTAAGGCTAGTAGAGACAAAACTGTTGTATCTACCCCCTTAAACGACTGGCCAAACATTTATAACTATATAAAACGACAGGAAGTACTGAGTTTTCATACAGCTAGTAGACAGACATTTTCTTGATGCCAAGTCCTAAACGTCAAAGACGGAGTCCATTACTTCAGTGCTATCGTCTCAGCAAAAAGAGGATATTGCTAGAAACACACACTGTGAAGGAGATAATCATAATCAATGTATAGATTCTTTGCAGGTGTAAAAATATTGCAATTATGAGGGGGGAGGGGCGAGCATACCGAAGACGAAAGTATTTCCATGGCAATTTTGTGTCATGTGTCCAAGCACGACGGAATACTACAGTACCTGATGTGAGGATAAAATACACATCTCCAGATATACAGAACAAGATAATCGTAATTAGTGGTGAAATGGTGAGGGAAAAAATTGTAAGGGCGTGTAATGACTTTGAATACTTTGATTTGATTGGTGATTAAACAGCTGGTGTTTCAACACATAACAAGTCTCCGTGTGTGTAAGGTTTATAGAATGTACTGGTGGTAAAGTCATTTTTCGTGAGGAATTTCTTGGTTTTTTGAGTTCAAGCAAAACTACCGGTGGAAATCCTGCTGAGCTGTTTTAACTAGTCTTGCAACATATTTATTGATAATATGAGAGCACAAGGGTATGACGGAACAGCAAACGTGTGGAGTGTTTCTAGAGATGTTCAAGCCAGGATTAGGGAACGGATTCCAACAATACAATAGGTACATTCTAAGGAACATGTCTTAAACTTAACTATTGGTCATTCGTCATCATATGTATCAGCAAGAACAATGGTGGCTACGGTGTAAGAAATCGAATTCAACTTCCAATACTCTTCTAAAAATGGATAAATTTAAGCAAGAATTATGTGGGAACTATGTCGTGAAGGGCAAGTTAGACAGGTAAACTAAACTAAAAACTTTGTGTGAAACTCGTTGATGTATCCTTGCAAATGCATTAGCAACTCTTGAAGCTGCATTTCCTGTCATGGTTAGTAACCTAGAGTATTTACAAACCAATGGTGACACACCTTTTTACGACTTTACTTTAGTTTGTCAGTAGTGGTTTACAGTCATTAACTCATATTTAGTACGCTGTTGTTCTGAATACGGCAACATTCACCAGCCATCAAAGAACATGCATTCAAAGCTTTAGTCCGACCGAAATTGGAATGTTGTAACACCATTTGGGACCCACACACACAACAGCAAAAACTTAAAATTGAAAAAATTCAACGGAGAGCAGCCCGCTATGTCAGTAACAGGTACCACAATACAAGTTCTGTAACAGATATGATGTCTGACTTGAATTGGGCCCCACTTGAGGTGCACCGCATAAGGTACAGACTCTTATTCTTTTACAAGGTCATACACCACTTAGTTGCCATACCATATTCAAATCTATTAATTCCAGTTGACACCAGAACCAGACACACAAATCCAAATTCATTCAGGCACATACAGACATCAAAAGACTGCTACAAATACTCATTCTTCCCCAGGTCTATCACACTTTGGAATCAACTGCCTACAACATTTACCACTGCAGACACAATTGACGGTTTCAAGAGCATGATCCCAGTATCTGCCTTGATTCCAATTTTCACACCATAATCACTCATACTCATAGTAGTTATCAAATGTATATATTTTTAACCTTTGATTTATTGTATACTTATAGGACGAACGCCAGATTTTCATTTTGTGCCGACAATAATGATTTTTACATATAATTGATAAGCTGTTAATTCAAGTGGTTATTATTTATTTTCTCAGTTGGAAATTTTATTGCATATGAATTTAACTGATTGATGTGTGACCACATGTAAAATAGCAACACCAGAATAAAAATAAGTTCAGAAATCTAATGAAAGATGAATATTTTGCAATCTGTAATATTTTAAAACTGAATTAGTCATTAAATCAAAAACCGTGTAATTTTATGACCGACATTATTTAAAAGAATAAGTCGGAAATATTTCAGTCTCCTGTTTCTCAGTTCCAGAGACAGTTCAATGTAGGAACCATGGGCGTATCTTAGAACTAAAACGTATCTTAGGATGGTCTTATGGCATATCTTTGTCCTAAGTCGGGTTAATGAAAGTGTCCTAATTTGCGATATGTCCTTAAATTTATGGTAAAGGTATGACACAAAAATAGGTATCATAAGCATGATCGGATCCAGGCTTTCAAGTTAGGGGGACCGCACTTAAAATAATCGCGCCGAGCGTTGCGAGGGTCGAAAATTTTGGGGGTATTTCGTGTGAAAAATCACGATTTTACGCAAAAAAAATCATATTTTTTTCAATTTTAGGTGGGGAGGGGGTGCGCCCCCGCCCCTGCTAAGAGTGTTTTTGGATAAATTCGGGCTTCATTCTTTCTGCTCATTTTGGTACAGAAGTACAGAATGTATTACATGGAACAGGTACGTACAAAATAATGGACAGACAAAGTTTTACTTTCAATTTATAAAAAGAATCTGCACGTTTTTTATCATTTAACCCTTTTGAATAACTGATGATGTGACACGCTGACATCTTGTAGGGATTCTGTAGGATTTTCAAAAATATATAGTACCCCCAAGTCATATATATCGTTGGAAAGGTCTTT
>MJUT01054127.1:696168-709961 GCA_002080005.1 Gigantidas platifrons | reverse complement strand
TTTGTTTACATACATGTCGATGATTTCTTGTTTATTTGTTTATTATATATGTTTTTCCCTTATTGTACAAAATTACTGGTACATGTAAATAAAGGAAATACATGTTTGTATATGTAAAATTTTGTTTACACTTTAATTAATTTTTTTTAATAATAATAAGATTGAAATTGTAGTAATTATTTTAAACTGGAAATCGTAGCGTGGGTTCGTTTCGTGTATCGTTCGTTCGTATTTCGTTTCGTGTATTAGTCTAATTAAACTGGCGAACGATACACGACACGAAAGAATAAATTACACGCACGAAACGCAAACGAACGAAAAACGAAAAACGAACGAACGATACACGCAAACGAAACGAACGAAAAACGCAAACGATACGAAATATCTGTTAAGTTAAACGATCCAGGGTCTAGAGGGTAGATGCTGCTGCTTTTTTTGGGATTAAAGGTATATTTGCATTTTTATTGTTCAGCTTTGAAAATCTGCATTTCATTCCAACAATATTTGGTTTAAATTATTTACTTATATGGATTTTCAAAAATGATTGATCTTTTTACAAGAATATATCAGATAAGCTTATGTGTCTTTTGCATGAGATTGAAATTAAGATTTTGTGATGAAATTTTGAAAAGTAATAATTTTATCCTGCCTGCCATTATGTGTTAATTTTACTTTGATAACTTTCACATTGTTAGTTTAGTTATGTTATTCCTAGTTTTCAGAATTTACTGTCAATCATATCATTTTATCAGTTTATTTTTCATTTTAGTTCATATTCACTAAAATTCCACATTATGTTATTTTCATTTTAAATCAAAGTTTATTCAACCCTTTTGCTGAGTAAAATATTATATTTAATAACAATTACTGTATTAAGCAGGAAAAGCAAATGTTATATTACATACAAAAATGTATTTATGTAATCGTGTTTGTTAAAAAAAAAACATACAAAAAATAAACTATAAAATATCTGCTTTAAATCATATGTAATACTGGACTGTATTATTATCTGACAAATTGATTTAACGTTTCACCTAGGTGACCTTTGGTATTCTCTCTGGTACTCTTCCTTTAACCACACCCAGTTAAAGCAGTGGTTAATTTACTTTATCTAACAAGTTGAACCATTGGTTAAATTACTTGATCTAACCATTCATCCAGATGACCTTTAGTATTCTCTCTGGTTCTCTCCCTTTAACAAAACCCAGTTAAACCATTGGTTGATTTGCTTGATCTAACCATTCATCCAGATGACCTTTAGTATTCTCTCTGGTTCTCTCCCTTTAACCAAACCCAGTTAAACCATTGGTTGATTTACTTGATCTAACCGTTCATCCAGGTGACCTTTAATATTCTCTCTGGTCCTCTCCCTTTAACCAAACCCAGTTAAACCATTGGTTGATTTACTTGATCTAACCGTTCATCCAGGCGACCTTTAATATTCTCTCTGGTTCTCTCCCTTTAACCAAACCCAGTTAAACCATTGGTTGATTTGCTTGATCTAACCGTTCATCCAGATGACCTTTAGTATTCTCTCTGGTTCTCCCCCTTTAACCAAACCCAGTTAAAGCAGTGGTTAATCTTAAGTTAAGCTAGATCTAGGGTTAAACCAAACTGTGTCAGTAGAACGTCCACTATTTGTCATGTGAATTAATCAGATTGAACACTAAAAAGTAGTGTCTTGTTGACATGAACCTTATCTTGAACATAATTATAGCATTATATTTGTTAAATTTCTAGGTTTTGAAATACTCCCAATCAGACTGGAATAAAATGAAGCAGGATCTGGAGCTAGACTTTCAGGATAAATTATTAAATAAAGAAATAGAATGGAGTAAAGAATTAGCTGACAAGGAGAAGAGTATTTCACGTCTATCAAACTATAATAAAGCTATGGAGTATGTTTTCCTGGCTCAGATTTCTTGACGAAATTTTAGACTTAAGTTCCAAGTTTTTCATCAAACAAACAAGCTTAAATATTTGTAAAATGGCAGACTTAGGTCGTAATTTTCATTTAGATTTGTTTCTAGAAATCCTGGTTTGATAATATATTGTGATATTGTGAACCTAAGTATTTTCATATTTGTTATTTCTACATGGAATCATGTAGCCATGCCGTTAAAATTCTACCATATCAATAAAAACAAAACATACCACACTGTTGGAACAATTCCAAATTCAAATATCAATATCATAAAAAGAGGCAAAATCTATACCCCTAACACACAAATACATGATCACCCACTTTCTTGGCTTGATACAGGCACTTCAATAAAAAGTGGATGGGTTAAACTAATTTTATGGACCTAAACCTCCCCTCTTAGTCAAATGATGTGGTCAATTTATCATATTGTGTGCATGTATGACTATGTAAATACATTTATATATGGAGAAAGTTTCACACATTTCTGTAACAAATATAGGATATGAACATTTCACCTTTCCACTAACAACCACTCGCATCGTCAGATTTGTCCTTGAAGTTTTCTTTATGTGCAAAGATGTTGCATTTATCCACAAGATTGAGTGAGTGATTGTTGATTAACGTCAATACAGCAATTTTTCAGCTATATCATGGCAAGAACAAGTTCATTTTCAATGAGATGATGATGAGGTCTGCTTTATACTAGACCAACACACTTAGTTGGATTTTTATCATGCAAGTTCACTGAAACAACAGTCTATGGGTAGACATGTCGCCCCACTCTGTCACATTATCCTGATACCGAGCCAACCATTCTTTGCTCTTTCTCCTTAATGCTACGTACTTAGCAGAAAAACAACAAATACCAATTTTATAATCGTTGGTTTTACCCGATTAGGGCTTGAACCCACAATCTACCACACTCGTGGCAACCACGCTAACCATTACACCACTGATGCGATTTTGTCCATACGAGACACCCACCTACTTCCCATATACTAAGGGTAAAGTTGATTAATTCAACTAGCACAACTAGCAGACACACCTTTCAGAGGGGTTGTACTCCACAGAGGATGGACTAGTTTATATATATATATACCAGTTAATTTTATTGGGTGGGGAGGGGGATTCAGAGTACCTGGAGAAAACTAATGACCTGCCACAAGTCACAGAGTACACTTTCTCATCATCATGTCAGTGAAAATACACAATACATTTTTATTTAAAGGTCAATTATGACAGATTATGAGAAGGCAATGTGTCAGTTGAACGGTAAGTGTAATACAATATTGATATATTTACAATTTTTTGTTGTTTCAATTGAATTTAGAAAAAAGTTAAATCATCGACAAAATATTAAGAACGTAGGTGGAACTGAACAATATTCCCTGACAAAGACTGAGTTACATTCTGTATAATGAACAATTAGACTAAGGTATACTTACCTGACGGATAATTGTGATTATCCTAATCCTCGTTGTAGATGATCAGCTAAATTTGCAGTATCTAGCACATGCGCAGATAATACCACTCTTTAAAGAAAACAAAAACCCCAAAAATACCCCCATAGTTGTTTTAGTGCAAGTACGAATGTAGCACTTAATAAGGGGAGGGTAGGGAGGGAATTCAGCTGATCATCTACAACGATGATTAGGATAATCACAATTATCCGTCAGGTAAGTATACCTTAGTCTAATTGTTCATTATCCAACATCCTTTTATGTAGATGATCAGCTAAATTTGCAGATTTCAAAGAATATACAGAATATATGAAGATTTAATTAAGAAATAATCCATGGCAGCCATTGTGTTATATTCATTTAACCATGGGCTGGGCCTTTATGATTAAATTTAATCCCGAGCGAGAGCGAGGGGTTAAATTAACGATTATAAAGGCCCAATAACAAAAATGGCCTTCTTTGGCAAAATAGATAAAAAATCTAAATCTAATAAAGAAAGAGTTTGTCCTCTGTCTGCAGAAACCAAAGCTATAAGAATAGCCAGTTTATGTGATAACTCTTTGAGAGTCAAATCCTCATTACATGGTAATGTTTTTATATAAGACAAAACAATAGAAACATCCCAAGTTATGCAATATTTAGGCACTAGCGGTTTACTATTATATACACCTTTCAAAATCTAATAACTGTTGGGTGTTTCCCAACAGCAATCCATCAATAGTATTAAGAATTGAAAAAAGTGAAGATCTCAGTGTATTAATTGAACTGTAAGACTTGCCTTTATGAAACTCATCAGATAAAAATTCAACTATGTCTCCGACAGATGGTGAAAAGGGATCTGGCAATTGTCCACTACACCAGCCCAACCAAGACTTCCATGCTGACTGATATTGCTTATTTGTCTTCGAACGCCACGATTTACATAACAATTCTGTCATTTGAGCNCTAAATGTTGTCATTGACGAACATCAATTCAAAAGAAAGGGAAAATACTACAAATCCCACGTCGACAAGGAGGCGTACACGAAGCCAAAAAACGTCAGGATCTCTATATTCTAAACTGGAAGTCTTCATATGACGTCATGTTGTTTACGTGCCAAAATTGTCAACAACATTCCGCGGAATTTTAATTTTCTACGGTAAATGTAGGTCAGTATAACGTACACGATTTCGCGAGAGTGTACACGGAATATCCGAATTGACAACATTACCGCGTTTGCGCTAAAAGTGTTGTTGTTGAGTATTATATAAACTGACGATAACACGGCGTCATATTAGAATTAAAAATTAAAACTTCCCACCTTAAATGGAAGACTTCTGCAACACCATTCTACCAAAGATTCCTTCTACTGTATGTCTCTTGTAAAATCTACTAAATGTGGATTGTTGAGACCAGTCTGCTGTTTTTATTATATCTGTCACCGATAATCCAGCTTCAAAAACACATGAAGTATAAGCAGAACGGGTAGAATGAGCACAAAATCCAGTAATACCACACTTAATCAGACATAATTTAATCCACCTTGCTATTGTTGTAGACGTGACACGTTTATAAGGTTTCAAGTATGAAATGAACAATCGCTTACAACAAGGTTGCCTCAAAATTTTGTCTTTTGAATATAACATTCCAAAGCTTTCTTAACGCATAATTTAGAACATTCATCAAAAGCCGGTAAAACTACTTTTTTCAGCTGTTTTCCAGGTTTCGAGGTCTTAGCTTGATTCATAATAACAAAAATGGCCTTTGGCAAAATAGATAAAAAATCTAAATCTAATAAAGAAAGAGTTTGTCCTCTGTCTGCAGAAACCAAAGCTATAAGAATAGCCAGTTTATGTGATAACTCTTTGAGAGTCAAATCCTCATTAGATGGTAATGTTTTTATATAAGACAAAACAATAGAAACATCCCAAGTTATGCAATATTTAGGCACTGGCGGTTTACTATTATATACACATTTCAAAAGTCTAATAACTGTTGGGTGTTTCCCAACAACAATCCATCAATAGTATTAGGAATTGAAAAAAGTGAAGATCTCAGTGTATTAATTGAACTGTAAGACTTGCCTTTATGAAACTCATCAGATAAAAATTCAACTATGTCTCCGACAGATGGTGAAAAGGGATCTGGCAATTGTCCACTACACCAGCCCAACAAAGACTTCCATGCTGACTGATATTGCTTATTTGTCTTTGAATGCCACGATTTACATAGCAATTCTGTAGCCCTTTTCGAAAATCCCTTATTTTCAAATCGTTTCCGCAAACTGTCCATAG
Organism: Gigantidas platifrons; assembly: GCA_002080005.1. NCBI lineage: Eukaryota > Metazoa > Mollusca > Bivalvia > Mytilida > Modiolidae > Gigantidas > Gigantidas platifrons. The sequence goes on along the minus strand of MJUT01054127.1, from coordinate 704,303 downwards.
GACAAGTTGAAGTGCTCTCTCCAAAGGGTGCAACCTCTCCGGATCGTGTGGTAGAGTCAGTATTCTGTTTTGTTTTGGCAACAGCAAAGGAATCATGCATGACAACTCTAGAGCCTGGGGGTACCAAGGTTGAGTCGTCCAAAGTGGTGTTACTAGAAGTAGTGTACACTTGTCTCTGTAAACCTTCTGTAGTACTAGCGTAATCAAATTGAAGGGGGAAATGCGTAAGCTTGTAGGTTTTTCCACGAAATTGAGAAAGCATTGGTTCTCCATGCTTGTAGGTCGGGCTGCCAAAACACATATTTCTCCAGCTGATGATTTAGCCTGCTGGCAAACAAGTCCACTTGAGGTGGAAATCGTATTCGTGTAAATTGACGAAAAATTTGTGGGTCTAATTTCCATTCTGTTTGGTCTCGAAAATGTCGGCTGATGTGTACCGAGGAAATATGATTGTTTCTCATCAATGCCCATGACCAAATATTGTTTGCTATTGCATCCATTGCATTTGAATGTGTTCTTCCCATGTGATTGATATAAGCAACAGCTGACTTGTTGTCTATTTGCACTTGAATATGTTGGTTGTGTATCGAATGACCCAGTGCTAGTAATGCAAAATATACCGCTTGAAGTTCCAAAATGTTGATGTGCAAATGTACTTCCTGAGCTGACCAAAGGCCTGACGTTGTTATCCCATTAAGCACAGCTCCCCATCTCCTCTCTGACGCATCTGTGGTTAAAATTACAGAAGTGTCCTGAATTGGAATAGGTTTCCCATTGCAGTCCTCTACATTTTTTCATCCACCAATTCAATTCCTCTATCGCTAGCTGAGATAACTTCATTTTTGCTTGATAAGACTGAATTAATTGTAACGCTTGCGTTTTTTCCTTTTCCAAAAAACGATAATGGAGGGGGCTGGGGTAAACTGCTGGAAATATTGAGACTATAAGTCCTATCACCCTGGCCACTTGACGAATTTTGGGAAAACAATTGTCCAATAAACTTTGAATTTCCTTCCGTAAAAGAGTTATCTTTTCTTGAGGCAAGTAAACCATCATTTTGGACGTGTTTATCAAATACCCTAAAAAGGTTACTTCTTGCATCGGAATCAGAGACGACTTCTCCATATTTATTGTAAAAGCTGCTTTCTGAAAGATTGACATCACTTCCCGAATTTGTAATTGACTTTGATGAAAAGACTGAGTCATCCAAAGGGAGTCGTCTATATAAATCAGGCCTCTGTGGCCTTTTGATCGAATATGTGCTATCAGTGGTTTTGTGCATTTCGTAAAAAGTCGAGGGGATGATTTCAGACCGAATGGAAGACATTCAAACTCGTAACATTGTTTTTCCCATAAGAACCGAAGATATTTCTTGTGATCTTGAGCTACTGGAATGGGGTCTCACTAATTAGCGACAAGAAGCGACAAGAAGCGACAAGAAGTACTAAAAAGCGACAAGAAGTCATAAATTCTGACAAAAACTAATAAAAATTGTAAAAATGGAAAAAAAGGATCAATTTTTTTTTTTTTTAAGTGATGTGTGTGTATATGTGTATTTGTATATATTAAGATATTACTTTGTGTAAATATAGGCCTGACAGGTAAGATTGAGGAAAACATATCTATAAAAATAACCTTCCAACTTCCAATTATGGAACACCTCCGGATATATGTCGGAGTAATTAAAATCCAATCACAATAAGAATATTTACATATGAACGTAGAATCTACGCACAATCCAATAAAACTGTAATCAAATGTCCATAAAATCTAAAACAACTAAATATATTTACATAAAAAAGGGGATTCCCTGCCTTCATCTCAACCGACATGAAATATGTACAAATTAAAATGTTTATGAGTATTCTTAACCTGTTTGTTCAGTAGGGTACATCTAGTGGATGACTATTTAGTAATGTTAGCCTGTTTCATGGTTGCTTAGTATCCAGATCTTTTGCGCATGTACACAATAGCACAGCTCAGACGACAGTTTATGTAAGAGTTCTAAGTCTCCATCATTTTTTAACAACGGTGCTAGAAATGTACAATCTATGATGAGTTTGACGATATCCAATCTTGAGCTAAATTGTATATTCCAGTTATCTATACCAATCATGTTGATAACATAGTCTTTCAGCTGACTATAATAAAGCTTCCTCTTTTGGAACAAAGCTGGACATTTTAATAGGAAATGTGTTATATCCTCATTTTCGATCCCACAACATTTACATATGGCAGATTCCTTTCCAGCGCTGTATTTAGATTTCATGGCTTGTAACATGTATGTGCCAGTGAGGAGACGGGCTTTGATAATTCCTTTCTTAACATCGGAGACTGTAGATTGGAGACTGTTCCAGACTTGATGAGTACTTCCAAATTTCAAATGATCCTTTTGTAGATTGACTAGAGATGACTTACTTTCAATATCTTCCAGTAGTATTTTGAGCCAATATTTGCGCACTGCTTCCCTCACAGCGTGTTTCCAAGATAGTTTTGTTGGCTGGTTTTTGGCTAAAGTGGTAATGTCCGGTAATTCGTACTGATGTAAGAGTTGGGAAGTTATGCAGAAGAAACTAAGCGGATTATCAATATTTATTACTAGTTGTCGTTCAGCTAGATCCTGAATTGTGGTGTTGTTACATGCCAAAATGCTATGCAAGAAAGAGAGCTGACGTCTATGGATTTCGGCTTCCAGGGGTAGGGCACCAATCAGTAGAAGAGTTGCTCCTTTGGCTGTTCTGCTTGGGAGCGATTGAAAATTCCTCAGGTTTTTCACATGAAATTAAATTTGCTGAGCATGTCTAAATGATTTTTGCTGATTGGTAAAATTTCTAGTCCGCATAGTAGGCGAGGTAAAACGTAGCACTGATATGTTTTAAAAGATACTTTTGGATTAAGTCCGTTTGAGCCATGCACTCTCGTTCATTCCCACTTTATTTCTCATGTGCCGAGACATGTTTTCACTCAAGTGCCTGGTACAGAGTGTAAGCTCAGAATTAGGAAAGCTTGATTTTATAGCTTTAACTAACGCTTTTTCCTCATCTGACCTAACTACTATATCATTTACACTAAGTAATGCTTCAGACATGTTTGTATCTATCACAGATGCCAAGTGAGTAAAACATATTTGGTACGTGTGAAATGCACCATCCCAGTGCAGATACACAGGTCTCAAAATAATTGGATTGGTAGTGTTGCCCTTTCTCTTCAGTTTTTTCTCTTGAAAAACTGTTGTTGTTACAAAACATGCCCCGAGATTGAACGTTCGATCGACGCCGATTATTGAGGTCTTACATGCACTAGAAAAGTGCTTCATTTGATAGTCCGTGTACCAAATGACGTTAGGTGGCTTACCAGCACACTGTACAATTTCTTTTAAAAATGGATGCGAATTAGATAACATGTTTATTACATTTTGCATTTCATCTGCAATATTTTGCTTATTCACAGGGTTAATTTCTTTGTTCACAGTGTACTTCAAACCCAGGTATTGTTTAAAACCAGCTTAATCTTTTCTTGTAGTTATTATCCCATTTAAGTGTAGCGTAATATCTCTTGAGAATAAATAGATTTGTGTCATCAGGTTGTGGATCTAAAGGAATAAATTCCTTTTTGATCTCTTTACAATATAAGTCTTTCTTTTTTACACAGAATGACAAATTGCCCCCATTTTGTCTTACAAAGTATGTAGTTTTGGTAGAAGTGGATTTTGTATCCCACGTACCACAGATATCCCAAAACTGCATATTTTTTGCATTGGCTTTTCTATTCAAATTTGCGTTATGGTCAACAAGAAAATAAACATTTTCTTTTACCGTTCGTGGAGCCTCACTATGACTTTCATTGTATTCCCAACTTCAACACATTATACAAAATTCGCCAATCTTATCCATTTTTTTTAACAAGATGTTATTGAATTATCATTGAACGTATTTTTTTAAGCATAGTTCATAAATGATTTATTCTAAAAAAAAATGTAAATTTTCTACAAATTTGATAAGGAAATAAATCTATTTCAATTTGTTTTCATGAACTTTTTTAATATTCTGTCACTATTTTATTGTTCTTGTCGCTTTTTTTTTACTGTTCTTGTCGCTTCTTGTCGCTAATTAGTGAGACCGACTGGAATGCTGAAATATGCATCTTTTAAGTCCAAACTGGTAAGAAAATCGTCCTTCTGAATTAAAACCAGAGCTGTCTGCAAAGTTTCCATCTAGAAATGTATTGTTTGTATAAACTGATTTAGAGGTTTTAAATTGATTATTGGCCTCATGCCTCCTGTCTTCTTCGGTACCAAAAATATTGTCGAAATAAACTTGCCTTGAATTTCCTGAACTGGTCGGATTGCCCCTTTTTCCAATAAAGAATTGATCTCCTTCTGAATTATCTCCCTTTTTTCTAATAATTTTGGTACCGGAGTTATACGAGGATGAGTTTGAAAAGATTCTGTACAAAATTCTATCTTGTAACCACATGTCACTATATCTAAAATATATCGATCGTTTGTCAGTGTTTCCCAAAATTTTTGACATCTCATTATTTTCCTTAAATTTAATTCCGTTTCTCTGTTTTCCGCATTGTTTTTGACTGAATCTTTTTGAAGTTTTTTGGAAAGTTATTTTGAAAAGGACTGGGATTTAGACAGATTGTTCTGCTTATCAACTGCGTTGTCGACTTTGTTGGAAGTTTGCGTGTTGGTACGGCGACGAAAAGAATTATTGCCTATTTTGCTACCAAATGAAAACTGACCAGATTTCTTCATAATTTGATTTGTTGCTTTAACAGTTTCACCAATTTCTTTACAAGTTTTCGTCAAATCAGAACCAAACAGATCATCTGTTATGTCTTGAGACTTTTTACACAAATCTGTGTAATCACCAACAAATAAATGTTTCAACTTCTTACGTCGGGCAATAAACAACTACGAGGCATGCCCGAGCAACAAAGCAGCATCTTCAGACAAGGAATGTAAATCTTCAAGGACATCATTTCCTGGGTTGTCTGCTTTTATATGTATAAAGATAAGGATTTGGTATACGTGGTTACAATGTCAAAAATATTTTCTGTGAATGTGTGACGTAAACATATTTTTGTCATTTACTGTCGTAATTAAAATACTTCAAAGGACTCATAGTTATTGATGGTGATGGTTCACGAGATATATTGGATACCTTCCTAACTGAATTTAGTACTGTTTGACTACTATTTTACCTATTTTGTTCCAGTATTGTTATAACTGCTGTTATAGTGACAAGCGGAACATTTGAACCGTAATGGAAGCGAGAGGTTGGCGCCGTAAAATCTGATTCAATCCACCGTTTCTTTAGAAATGCCTGTACCAAATCAGGGCCATTGCGGTTTCCCAGTTTCCCGGTTGTTGACTGATTTTGTCTGTTTATTGATTTATGAGTTTTGACTTTCCCTTTGGAAGATTGCTCTGTGTTCGGTAATTTTGTTATTACCCTTATTTAGTGATTGCAATTTATCTAGAGCTGAGCCACAGCATAAATACCGTGACACAACACACCTTGTGGACGTTGCAGTGATTAGTCCCCATCCTTTAAATGTCTAGACAATTTCCGGTAAATAGATGAATTTATTCTTGGACCACTAAATAAGGAGTGTTTTCAGGTATTTGAAATTTCTCCTTAACTTCTTTCACAAAGTTGGCATCAGGGGCAGAGGTGCATGACTTAGATAAGACTGTAGCGAGATTGTCTTGTATAGCTTTGCCCACTGAAGTGTCTTTGCTAAAAGCAGACTCGAATCTCGAACTCTCTTGCTATCTCTCTATCTCTGTTTCTATCTGCCCCTCCTCACTTTCATCAGCTTCCGATTCAGACAGATCACCCACATCAGGGCACAGGGGCTTGTTACGATTTTTGTTTTATCACTCTACTACTCTAAAAACCACAAGGGAGGAATCTCAAATGCCAAATATTCATACAACACTCTTTCAAAATAGTTTTGTATTGGTGTCTTGACCTCATTCGCCATAATATTGGTACCCAATTGAAGCTTAATAAATATATTTTTGATATTTCGATTCCTTTTTGTCATCATCTTTGTCTATCTGCAACTTTAAAGCAATGTTTCAGAGAATTTGCAGCACCCGACTATCCCCTCCATCATGTTTACATGTCAATACGAGGTCGAATTCCTACGTGCGATTTGATTGGTCGCTTATTTTTAAATATTCAAAAAAAAATCGTAACAAGCCCCTGTGATCAGGGCTGTGTTCAATGTCCTTCTTCCGTTTAATTGGAGGTGTTTCCTCGTCATTTCTAACCTCATCATTACGCTTTCTAGAGTTGCTAGAGTTATCATGAAGCAATTGGATCGAATTCAAGATATCGTTTATACCTAGAGCAGTCTGAAGCCTTTGCAAATTGTTCGTCTCAAATAAATCATCAATTGCCATGGGCGTTGCCATATTGTTTACGACGGAAGAAGGCGAAAATTCCCGATTCGGAACCGGGGCAGACGAAATGTCCGAGTCTTCCCTAATGAATATTCATAAACTTGCTCTTGGGTCTAGTTATCGTGGCTGGAATATCACGTCGTTGTCTGAGCCACCTAACTGGACTACCTTGGGCCAATGGCCTATTTCCATGGTTAGACTCCTGACTGCTAACTCTAATAAAAGCGCTGGGCTCAGTCAGAGAATTTCCTGTAACAATCTCTTTGTTTGGTACGTGTGCCCCCTTCTCATGAACTTTGACATGACTGTCATTCTCATTAAAGTTAGTCAAATCTTGGCGTGGCAATGCCACAAAAGAGGTGGGAATCCCACAATTTTTAACATATGAATGTTCTTTAACGCTGGCAATGCCAGGAAAATTGTACATGCTTGCCATCTCAGCATTAGCGTCGGCCATGATTCATCCGACTCCAGACTCCGTGGCCTGTTGCGGAAGATTGTCACTGTTAAAAGTGTCAGAAACGTCCTGTTCAACCACATAAACTATATCTCCAGATCACCCGGGTTAACGTGTTATCGTGAAGTCGGTACTTATCGTTGACGCGGATGTAAACATTGTAAACGTGAAGACCAATGTCCAACGAAAAAGGTCAGTTTCATTAATTGCTTTATCTTTTTATTCAGGAAAGCATTATGTCTCTGCATTCACATACTAATGTTCAATGGGCGGCAGATATAACACGGGAAATTATTTTACAACACAAGAGATACGCTCCCTTAAAGTGTGATACTTAACAAAATGGAGTAAAATTTTCTTACATTATCGCTGGTTATACAAATAGATGGCTAGCTTTGGACAAAAAAACTATGCTCTACTCTTTTTCCTTCATTCCAGAACCTATCAAAAAAAGGTTAGGGTTCAGATTTATTTAAATCGCGGAAAACTTAATTTTTTAGTCTGGTACAACGATAAAATGTAACCTTTGACACGGTTGATGTTAGCGGATAACGCGGTTTTTAACACGACAATGTTATCATGAAGAATGTAGGAAAAAAAGTCACGGAAAAAAAGTCATGGATGAAAAGTCACAGGGAAAAAAGTAACAAGAAAAAAAGTCACATATATAATGTCATCTTTCGTGTAATTAAAGTTTTTTGTAAAAATTATTTCAGTGCCTTAATCTTTAATTTGTTTATACTGTTATTAATATATTCTTCCTGAATAGAGACCCAGTTGTTTATTTAGTACAGGTATTAATTCATAAATGACTCAGAACCATAATGATTGAAATGGAAAGGGGCAATTTATAAAAAGAAGCCACTTGATTGCTATTGTCATACATACACAGACATACATAGGCCATTTTTAATAGTTAAGAATACAATTATGAAAGAAATTGTTGAACATCAATATATGGTGAAACCATACCTGGTGTATTCCATGCCCTACTCAATTCAGAGCAAAATGTATGGTTTCTTTTTGTATAAAAGGAAAAAGTTAACTTTCACTATCATTAAACCAAAATGGAGATTATACCAAGCAACAGAGGTGGTTCCAAGCTGTGCTACCAGGGGTACATGTATACCAAACATACTACCAGGAAGACCAATCAGTGGTGGAAGTGTGTTAAACGGTCAAGTACAGGATGCAGAGGAAGCCTTAGCACTACACTTCAGAATGAAAATCCAGTTCCTGGGCAGCCACACAATCACG
>MJUT01054127.1:605571-627463 GCA_002080005.1 Gigantidas platifrons | reverse complement strand
GAATTCAAAAGATTTTTGTTATTGGTAACTAGTTAATTTTTATCTCACAAACAAAGAAACTAGCAAAAGATGGGTGTGTGGTAACTTTCCTCGACAATTTCATTTTTTTTTCTGGGCGCCATGAAAAACATAAATTTAAATATTTTAAAAATCCGACGGTAAAAGTTTGTAAAATTTGGTTCAATGATGTCTATATATATTTTCTTTACTGTGACATTTTTTGGTGGAAATTAAATGACAGGATTTTTTTCAATAACAATTTTAATACCAGGGTGGTACCTCAGGGCATCCCCCCTTTTTTCCCAATTTCCACTGTTTGCACGTGATTATCTCCATACAGGATATTCATATATGCTAGATATTTCATATTTATTGAACAATAACACTGTCAAGTGTATTAAAGTCAAAATATTCCCTTTCAACCAGAAATAAATGCGTATATCGATTAGAAACTTCCGAAACTAGTATTACTACCTGGCGTCGGGAATACCCCCAAAATTGCTATATTTAGGATGTGCTATGGAGAAAACGGCACGGTGAAATTTCTTGAAACTTTGTCAGAAAATGTATTTAGACATAACTATTCCATGGTGCAAATTAAAAAAAAATTGAATGATGGGAAAATTTCGGGGGGTTACCCAGGCCTACACCCTTAAACTGACATTAAACATAGATTATTTTTTGACACTGCCTCCATAATTATTCTTGCTTCAACTCATTCTTGATATTACTTATCAATGGCCCTAAAGAAAACCTTGATATCTAGTTTCTCATACATGTCTAGCTAGTGCAAAAAAATCCAAATGTGTTCCAGAAATATAGCTTATGCAGCAAGTATTTGTACATAAATCATCCATTCTCTTTATTGATTAATTGATTTCTTGATTGGTGTTTAATTTAGCAGTATTTCAGCTATATCGTGGAGTCCATATTAATCTACTGAATATGTACATTAAATAGACGACAGCATTATATAAATCTTACTTGACAAAACAATAAAACTTTCCAACTACTAGAGAAATTGACAGACATGTTTTATGAGTCACTACTTTTTAGGGATTCATTTTGTTTTTATAGGCTAATGAACTCTTTAAAGGGGAACAACTCTTTGGGAAATTTTCTCCCTTTTGTGGTAAAAGCAAGTTGTTTTATTCAGCTTAAGGAAGAACAACATCTTTCCAACCATTTTCATTTGTATATTGAAATTTTGTGTGTAAAAACAAATGAGTTTTTTTTAAGGTTATTGAATTTTGTTGATTATTGATAAATTAGAAGGATAACTCAACATTTCAGCTTTGGCTTCTACTGGACAAGCATATTGTAATATATTATAACCATGTCTGTGCCATTATGATAATTTCTTCATTTGTGTTGTTCATCTGATACAATTGTAATGCTTTCATAGATGAAATAGAAAGTTTATGTGATACTGACAACAAAATACCTTAATTTTCATAATAAATCTTGTTCATATCATTATTAATGTATTTCATTATCACATGTAAACATCAATACATAATACATGTATGTGTGCATTTTGTCATCTATTGTATCATTGCTATTTTTAGCTTGTTTGTAAAAACAGAAAATGTAAATTTTATCAATTTGTAAAATTAATAAAAAATTGTATTTAAAGTTATTGCATTGATATATTTATTTATTGTACAATGTTATAAAACAAGTTAGTTATTTTTATGTGTTACAATGGCAATTCATGACTCTTTCATAAATTATATTTATAAAAAAAGGCTTAAAATGTTTTAAGACATTTTTTTTCCTCAAAATAAATGTTAACGGTATGCCAGAAAAGAAAGAAATTATATTAATCTTTAGCTCACCTGAAGGGTCATGTGAGCTATTGCCATCACTTGGCGTCCGTCCGTCCGTAAACATTTCAATCTTCTTCTAGAGAACCACTGAAGCAAATGGGACCAAATGTGGCAGGAATGTTCATTTGCATGGTCTAACCAAGTGTTGTTACTTTCGTTACGATTGGTTATCCAACATGGCTGCCAGGGACCATAAAAGCCTCTGCTGAAATTTTTAATGATCTTCTTCTCTGATACTACATGGAGGATGGAATTGAAAATTGTCATGAATGATCATTGCAAGCTGCTAACCAAGTGTTGTTACTTTTTGGACCGATTGAAAATCCAAGATGGCCACCAGCGGGGGACATAATTTAACATGGCGACCCTATGGGAAATATGTAAAACAAACTTCTTCTCAAGAACCACTGGATGGATTGGAACCATACTTGGCAGAAATGTTCCTGACAAGGTTCTGATCAATTGTTGTTACGTTTTGTTCCGATCGGTCATCCAATATGGCTGCCAGGGGCCATAATAGCCTCCGATTGGCTGAAATTTCAAAGATCTTCCCCGATACTACATGGAGGATGGAATTGAAAATTGTTATGAATGATCATTGCAAGCTGCTAACCAAGTGTTGTTACTTTTTGGACCGATTGAAAATCCAAGATGGCCACCAGCGGGGGACATAATTTAACATAGTGACCCTATGGGAAATATGTAAAACAAACTTCTTCTCAAGAACCACTGGATGGATTGGAACCATACTTGGCAGAAATGTTCCTTGCAAGATCCTTATCAAGTGTTGTTACTTTTTGTTCCGACCGCCCTCCGTTCAAGATGGCTGCTGTTACTAAAAATAGAAATTTCTTCAATTGTCCATTGCTGCTTTAGTATAAGTCAAAATGAGCTCAAATGTTAACTGCAGCTAAAATGGCAAGGAGTAGTTTAACATATATTCCAGGTTTTTCTGTGAAATTTTTCTTTCAGCCGATTTATACCGATTATGCAAATTAGGCATATTTTGATAAAAGATCACATTTAAATCTTCTCCTCTGAAACCGCTGAACCAAATTGAAGCAAATTTGGCTGGGATGGTCCTTGGGTGGTCCCTTTTCAATATTATGTCCGACAGCGCCGCCCTCCATTCAAAATGGCTGCTGTTACCAAAAATAGAAATTTCTTTATTTGTCAATTTCTGCTTTATTACAAATCAAAATGAACTCAAATTTTAACTGGAGCTACATGGCAATGAGTAGTTTAACATATATTCTGGGTTTTTCTGTGAGATTTTTTCAGCCAGTTTATTCCGCTTAGGAATATTATGAGATAAAAATCACATCAAAATCTTTTGCTCAGAAATTTGAGTTAAAATGATCTTTGGGTGGCCCACTTTCAAAATTACATGTATGTGTAACACCCCCATTTTCTATCAACTTTCGATGTCAAATTGAAAACCAGGTGAGCGATTACAGGCTCCTGGGAGCCTCTAGTTAGTAATGACAGCCATATTGGATGGAGTTCGGACCAATTTGATAAATTTAAGAATTGGGACCACCCAAGGACTATTCGTACCAAGTTTGGTTCATATTGACCAAGTGGTTTCAGAGAGGAAGATTGAAATTTGAAAAGCTAACCAACGGAAGGCAAACGACAGATGCTGCATATTGGCAAAAGCTCACTCTGACTAGTCAGATGAGCTAAAAAAAGGAATTGTTTCAGTTACAATAATGTATGTATTCACCATAATAATAAAAAAAAAATAATGTATTAGATATGATAAAATTTTTATATTTCATTTCCTCTTCTTCTTATTCTGCTTCAGTTTTTTATGATTTTGTATTTTTCTTTCAATCTTTCTACGTTTTTTTGACTGATTATTACTATCGTACATCTTCCTGACCTGCAAAAATAAATGAAGCAGTTTTAAAAGACGGTAGACAGCTCATGTGAAAATTAATGTCATCAACTAATATTGGCATCAAGGTTAGTAAAGAAGATAAAGAAATATAAGGACAACGCAAAGCGTGGCGTATCTCCTCGCCTTAACATTTGACCCAGTGACCTTGACCTTTGAGCTATGACCTTGAAAATCAATAGGGTTCCAGATTCTCTTAAGGACTAAGTATGTACCAAGTTTGGTCAAAATCCATAGAAGGATGTTGATTCTAGAGTGTTCACAAGGATGTTAGAGAAGAACAGACGGTAGCGTTACTATATCCCTTTGCAACTTCGTTGGTGAGGGGATAACAAACTGTTACATTAGTAATAAGGTACTTTCTTATACAAATGATGGTGAAATATGGTGATTTCTCAGTGAGATAGATGACTCTCTCGCTATTGCACATTTATACAGACAAGTTGAATATCCAAGTCTACAAAAAGTTCCTCATTGAAAATTTAGCTCCACAAACCTTACACCATCATGTACAAATATTTGTGAACAATTACAAATGTCAACGACCTGTAATTTTGTGAAAAATTAGTTTCTTCTTAATTCTAACCATATGCACATCTGCAATATATACAAACATCATGTAAAACTAACAAGTTTTATATGAAAAACTGTAGAAGTAGTAATCTGCATAAATCATACACCCTAAAACTGAACAGATGTAAAGATTGATGGACAAGGTAACTAAAACAATAAGCTCCCAAAATTTTCATAGTAGGGGCACAAAAATTATTCCTAAATTTGTTGGTAAAAAAATCTAATTGCAGTCTTTTTTTTTGGTAGTTTGGCCTTCCTTGCTGTCCATACGTTAGTTTTTCCGTGTTATTTGTAGTTGACATTTCAAAGTGCATAAACTGCTTACCTCGGTAGAATTTACTTCCAGATCATCATCTGACATTTCCTCCTCATCATTCTCGTCCTCATCACCCCTTATCTTTGGGATTCTGTCCATTACAAACTGATCAGTGTCTCCATTTGTGTCCATTGTGTTATCAGAACTGAAAACGATAAAAAAAAAGAATTAAATGCTGAAATACCAGATTAACTGAAACTTAGTGGTAAGTCTTCCAGGGAAGACATGTGTTGCCTGCGAACTTATTTTCTTTAGATTACTTCATCATTGAAAGTAACATCATGATGAAAAAGTATATTATTCTAAATTTTGTGACTGATGAAGTTTATGAAAATTACAATTTATTCTGACATGAATTATTTGAAGGATGAGATATTATCATGAGAATAAAAATAATCTATAGCTAAGTTCCATCAAAAAGGATGTGAACATGCGATACAGTTCTCCATACTGATGCTCTGTGCCATATATCCGGAAGCTAGCCTGTGTGGTTCCTGGGAAAAATGTGACAAATTTTTCTATCTAACTAGAGGCTCCCAGGAGCATGTAATCGCTCACCTGGTTTTCAATTTGACATCTAAACTTGATAGAAAATGAGGGTGTTACACATAATTTTGAAAGTGGGCCACCCAAAGATCATTTCAACTCAAATTTCTGAGCAAAAGATTTTGATGTGATTTTTATCTCATAATATTCCAAAATGGAATAAACTGGCCAAAAAAATCTCACAGAAAAACCCAGAATATATGTTAAACTACTCATTGCCATGTAGCTGCAGTTAAAATTTGAGTTCATTTTGATTTATAATAAAGCAGCAATGGACAATTGAAGAAACTTCTATTTTTAGTAACAGCAGCCATCTTGAATGGAGGGCAGGGCTGTTGGACACAATTTTGAAATGGGACTACCCTAGAACTATCCCAGCCAAATTTGGTTTGATTTGGTTCAGCGGTTTCAGAGAAGAAGATTTAAATGTGATCTATTATCAAAATATGCCTAATTTGCATAATCGGTATAAATCGGCTGAAAGAAAAATTTCACAGAAAAACCCGGAATATATGTAAAACTACTCATTGCCATGTAGCTGCAGTTAAAATTTGAGCTCATTTTGGTTTATACTAAAGCAGCAATGGACAATTGAAGAAATTTCTACTTTTAGTAACAGCAGCCATCTTGAATGGAGGGCGGGGCTGTCGGACACAATTTTGAAAGGGACCCACCCATGGACCATCCCTGCCAGGTTTGGTTTAATTTGGTGCAGTGGTTTCAGAGGAGAAGATTTAAATGTGAAAGTTTACGACGTACGACGGACGGACGACGACGGACGGACGACGACGGACGCCAAGTGATGGCAAAAGCTCACTTGGCCTTTGGCCAGGTGAGCTAAAAATATTCTAAGTTGCGGCAAACAGGAAGTGGACATACGGCAGATTCGAAACTATCTTACACGATACAGTTCTCTATACTGATGCTCTGTGCAAGATATCAGGAAGCTAACCTGTCTGGTTCCTATGAATATGTGACAGAAATTATTTTATGACAAATTTTTCGATATCAAAAATATTCTAAGTGTCAAACAGGAAGTGGACATGTGGCAGATTCAAAACTGTCTTACACGATACAGTTATCCATACTGATGCTCTGTGCCAAATATCAAGAAGCTGGCCTGTGTGGTTCCTGAGAAAAATGTGACAGAAATTATTTTATGACAAATTTTTCGATATCAAAAATATTCTAAGTTCCGTCAAACAGGAAGTGGACATGCGGCAGATTCGAAACTGTCTTACACAATACAGTTCTCCATACTGATGCTCTGTGCCCAATATCAAGAAGCTGGCCTATGTGGTTCCTGAGAAAAATGTGACAGAAATTATTTTGTGATGCCGACGACGATGCAAGACGACGGATAGTGATCCCTATATGTCGCCTCTGCATAACGCAGGCGACACAACTACACAGAACAAAGACAATATGAAAGAGAAATTGAACCTCAAATTCCTAAACTATTAAACTGAAAACCATACAAGGGATATTGACATGTAGGAATATTATAGGAAATGAAATTTAATATCTGGTGAAACACAATAAAGTAAAATGATAGTAGTCTTATTGTTGTTCTTCATCTTACAGTACCTCTTGTCAAACAATGGTGGATTAGGACATTCTATTGCTTGGTGTATTAAAATCGTTTTATAGATGGAAGATCAGATTGATTTGATTTATTTTTGGTGTTTAAATGCCACTTTCAGCAATATTTCAGCTATATCATGACGACCAGTTTTAGTGGTGGAAGAAGCTAGAGTACCAGGAGAGAACCACCGACCATGAGCAAGCAACTGGTAAACTTTATCACTTGCGGCTGCAAGTTGAGTGCACCTTTTTTTGTAATTTACAAAGCCGGGCGCGAACCCACGCCGTATTGGTGATGGGCTTGTATGAGTTGTTAGGTAATCCAACTACCTAACTCATTGAGCCATCCAGGCCCTTGATCAGATAAAAGGATGGAGAATAAATTGGTGTCTTCCTATCCTCTCACTCAAACATTTATTGTCCAGATCCCCTCTTTTGTAAATCATAAAATGCAACAATATTTTGTTCTACACATAGGATTGGTCTAATGATTGATTGATTGATTGATTGATTGGTGTTTAATGCCAAATTTAGCAGTATTTCAGCTATATCGTGGCGTGAACAATTCTATATATTAGACACCTACAAGACCCTAAGAAATAAAAGATACTTGTCTATAAAACAATCAGATTATATGTACAAATAAAAGAAACATTAAAAGGTAAAACCATATATTTAGAACGTATTTTATCTAACTATATTTTTGTATATAAGTTAATTTCTTTTAAAAATTTCAAAATTATTTGTCTAAGGAGAAAAAAGTTAATATCACCTGTGTAAATCAGTAATTCCTTTCATACACTGCCAAGTATACTCCACAAACATGGCTTGTTGTTGTAGTCGTGTCAATCGACTAAAATGTCGTTCTACAAAACAAGAATAAGATCTAACTTACAGAGCTACTGATCTGTTACTGATTTATTTCTTTCTATTTAAGAATGAATTATAAAGTAAAATTAGTGTAAATAAAATGTATTGTACAGTAAACTCACAAACTGTCAACTGTAAACTAGCATCCCTTAAACCACAAAAATATTGAACAAAAAACCAGCTTTAGATAATACTACATCCCTTAAACCACAAAAATATTGAACAAAAAACCAGCTTTAGATAATACTGCATCCCTTAAACCACAAAAATATTGAACACAGGAAAATATAATATCACTAAGATGTATATAAGAACAACTATACCCAAAACTTACCTGTATAAGATAATATAATACATTTCTCTGACGTCACACTATTGTTCAAACAGTGGATTATTTTTAAGAATCTACAATTTATTCTTTTGTTCTTGTGTATATAGACTTTAAACTTTTACTATTTTAGGCTTTAAAACGTATCATAGATATTTTGGGACTTGCGGGTATCGAACCCCTACTGGGCTTTTTAAAGTCTACTTTAAGATTCAAAACTTCCATCTAACCATCCGGCTACGGTTACAACACTATTATATCATATAATTAATGTATATGACTCTTCATAGTAAACTTTGTTTTAAAAAATATCAACAACTTGTTTAAATAAGTAATTGATCAATATATACAATGCAAAATACAAAAATTTCAAATCTTGTATGATTTATGTTCAGAACTGACGAGTACGTGAACTTTTAAATAGATTTTTGCAATACAAAAAACAACTAACAAACCGACATCAATCAATTTCAAATCAGACAGACCATATAGGTGAAAATTTGAGACACTTGAAAGACCTTGAAATATCTAAAAAAATTCATCGTTTTATTTTTGTTAATTGTTGTTGTATTTAGCTTTCTAAACATTAAAAGTGTAAAAATATAAAATGAAAACACTTTTGCAGATGGAAATGTATTATGTAAGAGAATACACTCCAACTTGTAGATTCTTAAAAATAATCAACTCGACCTTACGGGTTTTGTTGATTATTTTTAAGAATCTACAGTTGGAGTGTATTCTCCATTACATACCTATATTTTAAAACTTACCTGTATTAGGTAATGTACCTATATTTAAAACTTACCAGTATAAGGTAATTTACCTATATCTAAAACTTACCTGTATAAGGTAATGTACCTATATTTAAAATTTACCTGTATAAGGTAATGTACCTATATTTAAAACTTACCTGTATAAGGTAATAAAGATTCTATTGTAGATTTTATATTAGGAAATTTAACCAGATCTTCTGCTGTATAAGACTTTAATACTGTAGACAGTACAAACTGTGCTTGGTGACAATTTTTACTATTGGTATTCCATTGAGTACAGAATCGTAACAGGGAATCTACAAAACATAAAACAAAGGCAAGGTTTTAGTTACTCCTACAACATTTATATGACAATTTGCAATGTTTACATTCCACTAACTACAGCATCTATAACCAGAGGCTCTCAAAAGCCTGTCTCTCTAACCTGATATATATAGGTAACGAAAACATATTTGAAATTCCTACATCAGATGGTAACAGTCATCTTGGATTTAAAATTGACAGCAAAATCACAAGTGATTGTTGTTTAACGCCAAGTGAGCAATTTTTTAGCTATATCATGGCGAAAACAATTTAAATTTCAATGATATATCTGCTTTGTACTAGACCAACACGCTTAGTTGGATTTTCATAGTGCTAGTTCACTGAAACAACTGTCTACTGGTAAACACGTCTCTCCACTCAGACACATTATTCTGTATCCAACCAACCAGTCTTTGCTCGTACTCCTTAATGCAGCATTCTTATTGGAGAATCAACAAATACCAATTTTACAGTCTTTGGTTTGATCCGTTACCATATCACCGATGCAATTACACATCAAAATTAGATGAAAACTAAATATTGTGTATACCTTCAAAATACCATGTATGTGAAATTTCAGAAATTTGGTGCCTTTTAGCCCCTTTTCTAGATTGACTCATAAATGAATCATGCAGATTAGCATTTTGGGGAAAAAATGCATTAATAATGAATGAAAAATAAGCTCAGATTTTGGAATTTGGCATTTTTGGGCCATTTTCAGTTGAGTTTATCACTGCAACTGTAAGAGATTCAACGAAAGAAAATGTGTCGTAGACAATAGGTTTATATTAAATACTGATAAGACAGTCCCCCGATGCCAAATTTGACAGCCTCTGTCAATCCATCTACTAGTAATTTTTCACCGATAAACCGATACAAAATAAAATTTTGTCCTACCGGTATAATTTAATTTCTTACCCAACTGATCTTGTCGAAGGTTATCTATAGTTGCTTGTAAATCTTCTATACCAGTGTTACTTGCCAAGATTTCTGAAAGAAATGACTTGAAATCATATACACAAGACAAAACTGTATTCTTCTATAATTCTTGTCTTATTTGCATATATAAAAATACTTAACGATTCCCACTAGTAGAGTAGCAACTGCTTACCCTTCCGGAGCACCTGACTTCATCCCCAGTTTTTAGTTGGGTTCGTGTTACTCGATCTTTAGTTTTATGTGCATGTCTTGTAGATCGATGTTTGTCCTTTTGTCTTTTTTCTTTTGGCCAATTTTGTGTTGTCTGTCCTTCTTCGGTTTTACGGATTCTGATTACTACCCCTTTGGTATCTTCAAACTCTTCTTAACTGTCATTGGTTAAAATCACTTCTGTCTAAAGAAGATTTTCCCTCACACATTTACACATCAATAAACACTAAACAAACAAAATGTGGGCCACTTTATCATACCCAGAGAATATCACAGAATGTTGTATCAAGAACACGTCACAGATTTTAGTGGTGATAAGCACTGATTGTAGAGACAAATGTAAATATAACTACCATACGATCATAACCACAGGGGAGAGAAGATGGGATGTTTTTGTGTTAATATATAATTTATTTAGTTTCCAGAAATCTATATGTAAGAGTTAGGATTCCACTAACCTATTAAAACACAGTTCTGTACCTGTACCAAGTAATAAATTAACATTTATATTTCTATCAGATTCTTCTTGTTTGTTAAATATTAATATATCTTTTGATATTGTATGAATAGGCCATCTGACTGCCAAAACAAGTTCACAACTTTACACACAGTACAGTACATACCTTTAAGAATTGTCAGTACTCTGTATGGTTGTTCTAATTTTATTGCTAAAGCAATTGCCTTATGATACTTTTTCTGTTGTATCAAGTTGGATAACTCTTGCTCTCTGAAAGTAACATTTAGAATTTTATCTACTTACTCTTTAAATATAGTAACATTTATTTCTTTAAAGGTCTGGAGTTTTTCAGAATGATACACTCCACATTTTTCAATTAAAAATGCTGCTCAAAATATAAATAATTGATATTATCTAAAAATGAAAGTGACATAGCAAACACTGTGACCATTTTTATGAAACATTAACAGAAATGAAAGTAATTTTTTAATACAAAATCACTTATTCTTATTTCTATTCTAGTGTAAAATATTTAATTTTCCTTTTGCAGAGTTTTTGAAATTCGTAGGACAGAAGGGGTAAGATTTACGGCAGGTCTGACAGAAGCCTCATACTTGGCGATCCTATTGTCCGCCAAACATTTTTTTGTTGTTTTGTACGTAATGGCTTTGCCAAACATGTCCCATGGTTATTGATTTCTTGTTTAACAGATTGATTATGCAACTTTGGTTCTAAATATAACTGTCGTATTTGTCCAGGTTTCATAAATAGCAAATCCGGTAAACAAAGTTATCCGCAGTCCTTCTGTAACATTATCATTGATTGGTGGGATTAGGGGAATCCCTTTAAAGAATATCGCAGACAATCTCGTGATTGCAGACAGTTACCAAATATAGAACTTAAAACTAGTTCCGACCAATGCAAATTGTTTAAAGGTGACATCGATTTCTAAGAAAAGCGATTCTATTTTTGTAACAGATTGTTTATTGACTTCACCATCATCAAAACCTTTTACCTGTTTTGAATTTGATTTTTTTAATTTACCGGCAAGGATTTAAAATGTTTATTTTCTTTAATACTGTATTTTTCGCGGAACGTGGTACCGATGACGATTTGTATCTTAATATCTTATGTCCTTACCAGATTCAAAGAAATGTCATGGCCCATAAAATTTATAAAGGGTGCTCGTCCTGGATTAAAAAGGCCGGCACAAGTCACAAGTGACAGTGCAACAAACACAGAAAAAAGATTTAAATATAAAAACGGATTTTCAACGCAAGGTCGTACCTGGTTAAAATATGACCGTGATGAAAATGTCATATTTGTACATATTGTACATATCAATGTACAATATGTACAAACTATGGTAAACAAGGGGAAAATGGAAATCTAAAAAATTAGCTCTGGAGGTGGAGCTTGAAATTGAAAGAGAATTTATTTGAATTAAATGTTATATAAAATTATATTAAATGAAATAAAAATGTTACATCTTAATAACACTTATGTATATGCCAAATACATGGAGATTGGTATGGAATAAAAATTACATGCTTTCAGAAATTTCTGTTAAAGTGTTTAGGTCCAGCAGAAACTGATATAGTGTAGGACCTATTGTTCTGCAATCATAAAATTTGTTCAAAAACTCTGCTTTTGGATTTACATCCTATATAAAAACACTTGCCCATTCAATTGGATTTTTAATGTAGAAAGGTAAAATTAACAAAACAAAAAATATTGAACATTTTGATTCTCATAGAGGATTATAAAATATTAACAATTTCTATATCCAGTAAAGTTTTCTAGAAAACAGTTAACAACAAATGTACCTGTCCCTTATCTTGTACACATGGCTTTTAAGGATATACTGATACAATATGTACATCATAAAATCTAGGCCCAATTCAAAGGTTTAATAAGAAGAGAACTTATTTAAGTCTTATCTACCTGATAATTAACTGTTCTTGTTCTTTTCTAGCTGTATCATCAACTTCTTGTGTAACATCCTAAAAAAGTCACCGTAAGTTCATGAGAAATAACAAAAGAATTTCCAATGGTTGATACATGCCTGTTAATACAATTATAAAACTAATCTCCATTTAAAAATGTAAGAATGTGTCCATAGCACATGGATGCCCCTACTTCCAGCTTAAGTAAACCGGAGCCTAACTACAGAACATAGCACATGGATGCCCCTACTTCCAACTTAAGTAAACCGGAGCCTAACTACAGAACATAGCACATGGATGCCCCTACTTCCAACTTAAGTAAACCGGAGCCTAACTACAGAACATAGCATCCCCCTACTTCTAACTAAAGTAAACCGGAGCCTAACTACAGAACAGAGAAAGTAGTAAACTATGAAATCATTCTTGGCCGTCCTTTTATGGTCCTTGACCTTGTGACCTTGCTTGTGTATAAATTTTAAATGGTTTGCTTAAAGAGAACTTAAGTTATTGACAGGAAGCCAAATTAGGGACAGACATGTGGATGTGAGCATAAAAACTTCACTGCATGAAATTGGTGAGCACAGAAAGTTTATAGTGACAACACTAAGTTTAATCTGTATAATTAATTAACATGACCCTATTTTATCATTTAATTTTAATATAGGTTTTAATTCAAATTTCCAAGGAATTTACTTAATATCAGTTCTTAAACTTGTTAGTAGCTTTTATGTAAAATGAAACAATCTAGAAAGTAAATTACCTTCCATTCTAAGATGGTAGAATCTGCACCTCCAGTGATAATCTTATCTTCTGTAGAATTTACAGCTAATCCCCACACTTTATCCTCATGTTCGTCAAATGTTTTCACACATTCATTAGATTTTATAGTCCATAACTTTAACAAACCATCTGAACCACTGAAATGTAAAGTCATAAATTACAATTTAACTTGTATACTTGCTGCGCCAAAGTACAAAAGTGAAACTAGGGTTAGAGATTACAATTATATAAGTGTGACTAATTTTACACCAGAGTTTACCATGTCAAGTTGAGAAGTATGAAGATTAAAATATACAAGGAATATTTCAACGTCTTCAATTAAAATTAAATTAGTATTTATTGAATATTTCTATGTTTCAAATTACAATTAAAATAGTATTCAAGGAATATTTTTATGTCTTCAATTAAAAGTAAAATAGCATTCAAGGAAATTTCAATGTCTTCAATTAAAAGTAAGATAGCATTCAAGGAATATTTTTATGTCTTCAATTAAAAGTAAAATAGCATTCAAGGAATATTTCTATGTCTTCCATCAAGATTAAAATAGTATTCAAGGAATATTTGTATGTCTTCAATTAAAAGTAAAATAGTATTCAAGGAATATTTCTATGTTTCAAATTACAATTAAAATAGTATTCAAGGAATATTTCTATGTTTCCAATAATACAATTCAGAAAATAAAATTCCACTAAAAAAAAATCATCTGTTCAAAGTAAAGATTTGAGTTTTAAGAGAAGTTTTCCAATGATTTTTTTTTTTAATATGAAGTTCAAAATTTAGTATTTATGAAGGAAGTCATACACACCAAGATAATAACTGCATTCCTCTTGTAATGAAAACAACTCGTAAAACAGAACTGTCATGTCCTTCAAATGTCTGTAAAATAAAAATAAATATCTAAGATATTCAAATCACTACTACTGTTTATATTATGTCAAATTCAACTTTTTATACCACAAAACTACTTTATTTGCATATTCTAATATGATGTCTTTCATTGGCAATATAAACTGTGCTGCGATAGAATACCAGATATATTTTACTTTGCACATGTGTATTGCCAGATAAATCATGGAAATCATTCCTGAGTAATTTATGTATTTATACAGGACAGTGATGTATACAAACATTAAAATGTTTGACATGTTTCTTTAAAAATCCTTTTTTTTTCCAGAAAAAATACTTCAGGTAACCATCTATCAATTTGACTTTTATAATTTATTGTCTTGAAGGTGAGTGGGTTTTGCTATTGAATTTACAATCCTAATACTGCCATTCTCTTTAAGATTTTTCCCATTTGAATCAAAGTAATTCATGGAAGCCA
The DNA here is from genome assembly GCA_002080005.1 of Gigantidas platifrons. NCBI lineage: Eukaryota > Metazoa > Mollusca > Bivalvia > Mytilida > Modiolidae > Gigantidas > Gigantidas platifrons. Next base: position 612,785 of record MJUT01054127.1, on the reverse strand, counting down.
TAATTTGTATGACAATATTATTACTACCTTTAAATGTTAGTCCAATCAAATTTATCCAATCAAATTCATGTTTTTATTTTGCTATATACATGATATATCTGAAGCTGTTTTCTTATAAAACAACATTTTTATATTACATTATGTACATCAAGCTATTTACTATCAAATATTTGTACTCGTAGTCAGTACGTTGATAAAATTATTCTACTTATCTATCTATATTGTTTAAGATGGTTTGTTTTTCTGTGGATGATTATTGTCATTTTCAGCAGTTTTTTTCAGCTATTTCATGATTCTCCTGTTTATTGGACGAGGAAAGCCTGAGCAGCTATAATTAACTGACCAATAAAACCTATGCATGTGTTGCTTAAGAAGCAGAATGAGGAAAAACAAGTGAAAGCATCAGCTCATAATTGGTAACAGCTGCACATATGTTAGAGCAGATTTAATTTGGTGTCTGTTTTAAATTGCTACTTTCGGCCCTGTGTTCAAGAACTTTGGTAACAAAAGTTGATATAGGTAAACCTGTATCCATGGATACTCAATTTAATTCAATAGTACTACAAGCAGCATCCACATATCTTCTTTCAAATAGTTAACGATAAATTAAAAAACTAACTTAATTCAACAAAACAAATATTCTGTGTATATTACCCATTTTTTTTTTATGAAAGAGGAATGTGACAACTGGAGTAGCAACTTGTGACTGTCACTGGAAAAGTATGATGAGCTGGGTAGAGATGAAGAAAAGAAATTAGGTACCAAATACAATAATACACCATAAATAGATACAAGTCCCTGATAGAGCACATTGAAAGTTCAGATTTGTTTAACCTACCTTAACACAGGTGAAGTCAGATAATGCCCATATCTTTATTGTCCCATCAGCTGAAGAAGTTACAATGCACTGAAATTAAATATTAATCAATCAAATTAATCAATATACTTGTCTGTTCATTTTTCGAATCAGTAATCAGATATAACAAACAAAATCATTGCTATTTACTACTAAATTACAAAACAAGATTTACTTTCACAAATAATTTGAAAAAAATAACCAGTAATTTTTGTGCATGTAGTTCAAATTTCATGTGACCTGATGTAAAAGGAATACTCAACCTTTCTTTTTACAATCATTCATATTAATAAAATATTTTTGCAAAGTAAAATATTAAGTCAAACTGAAAAAATCCTTAATAAATCCTGCGAGTTGTGTCCAACACATATTGTGTTGTGTTTTTGTTTTGCTTTTTTTCGTCTTGTGTGCCCCATGTTTCCAGTTTCTCTTGATTGTCCATTTTTGATTGCCCCTTCAGTATTCCAGGGATCTACACTAACAGTCGCCCAGTCGCCCAAGGCAACTTAAAATTGTATTGGGCGAGTGAAAACTCGATTACTTCTCGCCCAGGTGACGACTGAAAATTTTGGGAGAGATGTCAAGAATTATTAATTCCCGCACCGGTTTTTAGACATACCAAAATTGCGACTGGTTTCCGATTTTTATTTTACATATTTTGGTAATGGTATATCGAAATCAGCGGTGTCAGTAGAATTNATGCATAATTGTTTGTTGGCAATATATTTCAACTATTTCAGAGCCTATGGCTAAGCAAACCACAACTGAAAATTAAAAGAATGAAAGTCATATTTCTAATTCTTTCAGATTTTGTTTTAATCATTTTCATAAATACAGTATACAGTATAAGATTAAAATTGGTGATTAACATTAAAACACATATAACATATATCCGCAACAGATACTGAAGGAACAAGATAAAAGAATTATTAAAAAAAACAACAGAATAAAAAAACAAGTCAAAATTGACTTGTCAAAATGGAGATATTGTTAAAATATCTGATTTACCATATCTGTAATCTACCTGAAAAAAAGCTGGGCGCCNATTTCATGCGATCTGATGTAAATTGAATATTCAACCTTTCTTTTAATAATCATTCATATTAATAAAATATTTTTGCAAAGTAAAATATTAAGTCAAACTGAAAAAATCTCTAATAAATCCTGAGTTGTGTCCAACACATATTGTGCTGTGTTTTTGTTTTGCTTTTCTTTGTCTTGTGTACTCCATGTTTCCAGTTTCTCATGATTGTCCCTTCAGTATTCTCTAACGTTTTTATATATAGTTCCTTCATATTAAGATGTAAATTCTTACCTGATCAACAGGTGAAAACTGAACACACCAGATACCCTTTCTGTGACCCCTTAAAACTCCCAACATTGATAAATCTTTACAAAGCCATAACTGAAATAAAACAGAAATATATTAATTTACCGTAAACTCTCCATAATATAATTAACTATAGGTTCACCCAACCCTGTATCACTAACTTGTCTTTTAACGCAAAAAAAGAAGCTTTTTATTCATAATCATAAGGTCCTACATTAAAATTTGCCCTTCTATGGCTGTCATCTTGGTAATTAAAAAAACCAACATAAATTGAAAACATCTAATGATTATTCACATGCTGTTTGGGTTCAATAAATTTTGCAATTTCTGAGAAAAAATATTTGTATTGTTTTCCCACCCCTACTGTTAGACAAAACAAAATTGAACGCATTGCTGGGTACAATCCTGTGACTAAACATGTTTTTAGTTTCTGAGTAAAATTATTAATATATTTTCCTTTTTTTATATCTAATTGACAAAAAAAAACACAAACTTTGTACAGGGTCATATAAGGCTTATTTCAACCATAATACAATCCAATCATACATGTCATCATTTTATTTTCAAACATCTTGGTATAAATTTGCTACTATTTCAATGATTACAACAAAAATCCTACGACTGATTATGTAATACAATGATATACAAAAACCGAATTCAAATAAAGTTTTCTTATCTAATCTTATAGTGACAACCGGAACCTTCGAACCGTAATGAAAGCGAGAGGTTTGGCGCCGTAAAATCTGATTAAATCCACCATTTCTTTAGAAATGCCTGTACCAAGTCAGGGCCATTGCGGTTTTCCCAGTTTTCCGGTTGTTGACTGATTTTGTGTGTTTATTGATTTATGAGTTTTGACTTTCCCTTTATAAGATTGCTCGGTGTTCAGTAATTTTGTTATTACCCTTATTTACAAAGACAAAATTATTATGTAGTAACGATACATTTTAAATTTTCAACAATTCAATTAAAACCAGCTTAGCACAATAATCCATGTTAGACATTAATTGACAACAACAGTAATTAGTCCAATTAAATCACCTTTGTGTAAACAATTGTGTAATTATCATCAGGTGTTCACACATTGTTTGTCATTTCCAACAGAATTCATTACTTGCAGTGAATTGGTAATTTGGACATTTTTCCTTTGATTTCATTGTCAGAGTGATATTGTCAGTATCAACAGATTGACTCTTGACACTGGTAAATATCAGTCAGTGTGACATCCCATTATGACGTTTATCACCGATAAAAACAATTACATCAGTTTTAAAGGTGTCCACCTTCAAGGATGTCGCTATTTTATATTTATCTTGGTTAATTATACTTATTTATTATGTCTATTTTTATAATATAACTGTAAGACTGTAATTTATATTTACGTTTGAGGAAAATGTCGCACACAATTTATCTTGCCAAATTCGAGCAAAAGACGATAATTCATCAACATGTACATTTACGACGGGAAAGTCAGTCACATGCACCGGCGCATGTGCTAATGAGATTATTCCAATCGATAAATCGCTCATTTGTTTACAAAGTGAAAGAAGGACGTCATGTTAGAATTCTATTTTTATCATATCACATACCTTTGCAGTTTTATCTTGGGAGGCCGTCACCACATATTTATCATTAGGAGACACAGCAATACTATTTATATCTTTGTCATGTGCTCTTTCTGTAGCTCTACAATGCAGACTAGTAAATATGTCTGTATCAGAAGGGTTATCCCACATCTTTATAGTACAATCTTCACCACCACTAACTACAAACCTCCCACTTACACTGTAAAAGAAAATATTAACAATTTAACTACATTGTCATACAACTTTCCACTTAAACTGTGAAAAAAAATATTTAAAAGGTAACTATATTGTCATATACAACAAATTAAATAGCAATTAAGCACCCCCTTTTTTTTTAAGAGATCTGTGATGCTCATCTTTTTTAGTTTTCTGTGTTGTCATGCTTTTTTTTTCTCTTTTTCTTATCTTCATCTGATGTCTTGTGTGCCTGATATTGTCAGTGTCTCTGGATTCTCCATTCTTGATTGCCCATTTGATTTTCTCTAACGTTTATTGTTATTGTCCATTGATTTAGTGTCTACATGTGACTGGACACAGGTTTTATGTTCACTGGTTGTGATTGTCCATCTTCTGACCTTCACCTTCATAACACAGTCAAGCTGTGTTGTATTATAACCAGACATGCATGAAATGCTAGATCCCACACAATTTTATGACCTTGACCTTTCCAACAAGCCCCCATGTTTTTGTCATATCTTAATGTAATACTAACCTAGAAAATGATATAGATCCTACTGAACTTGTGTGACCATGACCTTCACCACAACAACAGACTTGCCCTGTATCTGGATCAAATTTCCATATTCTAATGCTGTTATCCTGTAATTCATGATATCAGAAACAATTAAACATCTGTATTACAGGTTATTTGTTTTAAGATCTTTTCAAGTTGTAATGTGTCATTTCTTTCTGGCCTTTAACTTTTATATTCACCCAGCAAAGTAATATTTGTGAAAACAACTGATCATTGATACATTCTATCATACAAATTTTTTTAAGTTAAAAAAAAAATACTTGACAACATTTTAGTGACTTCCTTAACTGGATTATATTGTACATGCATGAAAACATTTTTAAGCCAAACCTTAGAAGATGAAGCAATTGTGTTGGTCTTTTTATGAACAGCTATACTCAGTACAATCTCTGTATGTCCATGTAAGATTTGACAGCTCCATGTTTCAACATCATAGACTTTAAGGTGTTCAGAGTTGGTACAAACCACCAGATGTGAGTCATCTTTACCAATAAACTGTAAGTCCAACACCTCATCTGTGTACCCACAAAACTGTAAAAATAAAACATGTCATCTGATACATCATCTGTGTACCCACAAAACTGTAAAAAAAAAAAAATGACATCTGATATCATTTTGTCCTGTATCTTGTCCAAATCAGGCAAATGTTTAAATCTCAAAACAAATAATACTGAAAGATCAAAACTAAATGTTCAAATCTCAAAACAAACAATACTGAAAGATCAAAACTATCTCCACATGTGATGTTTTTGTAAGACAAAAAAAAAAAGAACTACAGTTGACTCTCATTGTCTCGAACTCGGTTGACTCGAATTTCCGGTTGAGTCGAATTTTTATCGAAGTCCCGAACTTCATTGTGTATAAATATATGTAATTTGACTCCTGTTGAGTCGAATTCGGACGAGTCGAAAATTCGGTTGTCTCGAATAAAAGTTTTGGTCCCGAGATGTAGAAAGCCATATTATTTACATTCGTTAAGTCGAATTACCTGTCAAAACCTGTGTATAATTACCTTGGGATTAAAATCGGATCACAGGTGAAACATCCGGTCATTGGCTTTGACATTTTTACCTTAAGCTATTTCACATGTTTATTTCACAATCTGTCAAATTAATCAGTGGTAATATTTGAATTGGCTTGGTATTATGACACAAGTTAGATGTGAACAATAAAAAATTATCGATTCATAACAATATAAGTGTGCTTGGGTCGGCATACATCAATGATTATGAAAAGTACACAACGGAAGCGTTTTATCTATTGTCGGAAATTAATTAAAGAAGATGTATAATATCTCAATTTTGAGAGATTTGAAAAAAACGTTACTCTTAATTAACAGTTGTAATAAAAGGGGGAAATTTATTGAATCATAAAAACACACAATTTATTGGAAATATTGCACAAAGAAAAATACGTCATGATGGGTGAAGTTTAATGACAATGCATCAGCTGAAAAACATAATCATACACACAAAAAAGATATCTAGAAGTTATCAGTTGTTCCACAAGATTCAAAGAATTTAACAGAAAAAAAACAGCAACAAAAACATCGAATAAGTTTTAAATCGTTCCGTGAATCGGGACATGCGATGCTGGTGTTAGCTCTTCAAAATTTTGCTGGAGTTGTCTCCCTTTCGTCATTAAACAAACTACACTTCCGGTTTTCATAGCTCCTCTTGAGTCGAACTACGGTTGACTCAAATTTTTTCCATGGTCCCATCGAATTCGAGATAACGAGAGTCAACTGTACATACAGTAAGGCCTAAACATTAAAATGTTTACAAAGTCAAATTTTAATCAGGAATTATTCATTTTTCAAAATTTACTAACAGTCTACGGAGATCTAACATATCATCTGCTATAGCATTTAAAAAGATAAGAAATAACAAGGGCCCCAGTATTGACCCCTGGGCCACACCATTTTTGAGTTTACCAATACTTGCATTTTTAATAATAATCTGCTGACATTTTTTACTGAAATAACTTTTCAACCAACACATTAATTCACCCTTTATGTCATATCTTTCCAGCTTAAGAATGAAACCTTTAATCTAAACACGATCAGAAGATTTGCTCTGGTCAGCAAATGTAATACTAGTCATTTATTATATAGATAGGTGTGAATTATGGGGATTTATCCGTGAAATAAATTTCGGTATTTCACATGTGAAATATCAGTTTTTTCACACCAGAACTACTTTTGCAAAACTATAAGTGTGGTGGTTACGTCCCTTGTTGTGCAACGGTGAATACACATACGATTGTAAGCTGAAAAAAATCCGCGAAATGTTATTGATGACTTTGGCACATAACCAAGATGACGTCATTGACGTCATATGAAGACTTGCAGTTTGAAACGTAAAGATTAGACGCTATTTGGCTTCGTATTCGCTTCAATTGTGATTTAATTTAACTAAAATAAGCTTTCAAGGTAAGCATTTTAATTATTTTTGTATACGATACATTGTTGTAAATATGAAAAATAGGATTTCACATTTTCAAGATGGCAGATCCTTCCAACTGAACCCTGTAGTATCATTTGCTTGTAGATTCACACGCGTGCAATCAAATATACAAATAAAAAAAAAAAATAAAAAAAAATTTTGAAAGTCTATATAATAAACAGTATAACTAAATCATACATTTTGAATATCAAAATAAGACCACTCGTGACCGAATACGCATTAA
>MJUT01054127.1:558109-593292 GCA_002080005.1 Gigantidas platifrons | reverse complement strand
CTGATGTTGGAAGAGGTCTGGATGGCTTACTGATGAAGGTTGCTGACTTCTAAACACTTACATGATATGCTCCCGATGTTGGAAGAGGTCTGAATGGCTTACTGATGAAGGTTGCTGACTTCTAACCACTTACATGATAAACTCCTGATGTTGGAAGGTCTGGATGGCTAACTGATGAAGGTTGCTGACATCTAACCACTTACATGATAAACTCCTGATGTTGGAAGAGGTCTGGATGGCTTACTGATGAAGGTTGCTGACTTCTAACCACTTACATGATAAACGCTTCATGTTGGAAGAGGTCTGGATGGCTTACTGATGAAGGTTGCTGACTTCTAACCACCTACATGATAAACTTCTGATGTTGGAAGAGGTCTGGATGGCTTACTGATGAAGGTTGCTGACTTCTAACCACAAGTATAACACCACTTACATGACATACGCTCTGATACCTGCCTCAAATGTTAAATGTGTACAAACACCTACCCATGACTGGGATTGTCCAGTTAGTTATAACTGTCCAAGCTTTCTAACCCTGTGAGGGGACGTCATGGTTGTGATCATATGGTAGTTGGATTTACATCTACATATGCAATCCGTGCTTATCATCACTAAAGTTGTGAGTTCAAATCCCACTCATGGTGAGGTGTACTCTACAAATTTAGGTGATAACGTTTGTTAGTGACTTGTGACAGGTCAGTGGTTTTCTCCAGGTCCTCCGGTTTCCAATAAAACATGATATAACTGAAATATTGTTGAAAGTGGCATTAAACACCATAACTCCCTACAAAGTGAAGTCTGTAAGTCATGATAAAGCTAAACAATGCTGAATGACCATAAACACTGAAAACTCAATGAATAACCCTGATTGTGTCCTCGTGTTGACCTCTTTGATTCCAACATGTTTACACTTACAGCTGTAATTTTCAGAATTGCTGTACATGTATGTTAAATGAAATTTTGCCATCCTTGACAAAACTCTATAACGATGATTTTTAAAGCTAAATCTTACAATTCAGCCAAAGTTTGGAACTTTAGAGATATTGTTTCTTAATTAATCACTTTTATAGTTATTTTAGGGAGAAAAAAATACTTCCATTTTTTTTTTTAAATCTTAGACAATATGTTTTTAAGTGGTGTTAAAAAATAAAACATTTTGAAGTTTACCTTTTCATCAGGTGTGATACAGTAGCATGTTATTTCTTCATCTTCTTCCTGAAAACAACAATAAATAACAAGATGTTTATCAGTTTAGAAGGATTAATTCTAATCATGTGCCATGAAGATTAAACATCAATAAAACTCTTACCTGTTATACAAAATAACCAGATCTTGATATTTTGGATCAGGTGTGAAAATATTGATAAATTATGGTAGAGATGGACATACTAAAGGACATTTTAAGGGACAAATTTGCTGCACTTTCTCTCATGCTATACAGAATAAGTTTTTCAGACCACAAGAATCTCGCAGATTTTCAAAATGAAAATGTCATAAATATGTCTACTATATTTGGAGGTGTGCAAATATTGGTCACTTGTCATGTTTAACTAAGTTATGTCCACCAGAAATGAACAGACGTTTCAGTTTTATTATTATCCACATAATCATCTTCAATAGGCAACACCAGCAAATGGTTTAATATTTCAAAACTTGACCTCTAGTTACTTTTTATTCTTTTAATAGTGGGAAAAAACTTGTTTTTATATAGATCCAAAAACAGCATTACTGGTTCTGATTGGTGAATCCAGATAGTGATAATTTTTTAAACATCTTCTTATTGGTGGATAAAATATACGGCATAATATATTCGTGTAAGGGAAAAAATTATTTTTATTACTTATATCTTTGATGAAGTCGCTAATTAAGTGGTTTCTTATCTTTAAGCAGGCAAACTTAAATGTTATTCCATATATTTTTCTTAAACATGTACCTAATGTATTTCAGATATGTTGAACTTATACACTAACCTGTCCTAAACTCTCTATAATCTTTCCACTTGTAATATCAAGAACATTAACTTTATTTCCACACCCACAAAACAGCAATTCTCCATTTTTGCTTCTCTGAAAAAAAATTACTCCATCAACTTAAAAAAAAAAAATCATGTTAAAACATCACAGTCATTTATCACTTGTTTTTGAGTCCATTTCATGACACTTCAACTGTCAAACTCAAGACCATATTGATGATGCTGTTTTTGAGTCAATTTTACAAAATACACTTAAATTCTACAAAATTTATATGTCTTTACAACTAACATATGGGATATATTTGCTTCCCAAGAAAAACAATTTTTTTTTTTAGCTTTTTTCAATACCTTTTATGCTTCAAAAGAAAAGAAAATCTGATTAATACTAGTTCTTGAAAATGTAAACTAAATATCGGTTTGCATCATCTTTCTTATAAGAAACATTTTGGTTTGCTAAAGATATGACCATATGATGCTTGTACATGTAGGTTATATTGATAGTTTTTTTTCAGTTACCTGTATATTTCCTCCTGTGTAAAAGGCTTCATGTTTCTGACTGAGATCAAAGCTGAAAAAAGGAGAAAAGATATAGCCAACAATTACATAACTTATAAATTAATTAAATAAATAAAACACAAGTTGAATTATTGTACAATTGCTCTCTCAACATTTCCTGCTACAAATTGTTTCTTAGATGACAGTCAGGAAATTCAATTAAATACAAATGTATGCTCTAAATGTAATGAATATTTACACCTTTAATTCACAACTATACATGTACCATAAAGAAATGAGTGTGACCAAGTAACCTATTCTATGTATAAAGTTGTCCATAAACCTGTTCACTATCAATTTAAATAATATTAGATGTTTGATGTTTGTTTTTTAATTTTTGTTATGTAGCAATACACATTTTGTATACGGCTGAAACACAATATACTCAAAAGTAGTGTGTTATGTGCAATATTAACCTACTTCCATTGAATATAAAGGTATCACTTTAATATCATGTTTTAGATGGTGAAACACAGAAGTTGCATACAAAATTTCAAGAAGATATCTCTCATAGTTTGAGTAACAAGCAAAAGTGTATCGAAAAATTTGCACAAATAAGGCATTATGCTGTTGCACTTGAAATTTGTTTATTTTTACACCAAAATTTACTTTTCAAAATAGGAAAACAACAAAACTATTTTAATATAAATCTTTAGAAAAATTAATCAATCAGGATTAATTTGATACCAAATTCATGAAAATTGGACATCAATTGGAGAAATTATCTGGCTTTATCCAAAAGGTATGTTTCTATCAGAAATCTGTAGGGTCCGTAACCAGTAAAAAAATCTTCTAGAAAACACTGTCAACAGATTGATATTTTCATGTTTAAAGATGTAAAATACACAAGAGTAGTTATAATCAGTCAAAATTTGAACAATTGTAGACAAAATAAAATCTGCAGAACAGAAAATATGGTTACGGACACTACAAAAACCATGTAACTATATTTAAGGGTGCAATTATAATCTTGTGTGAATAAATGTTAATTAAAAAGAGAAATAACAAGTAATTCTGAGTAATCTTAACATCATACCAACTTCAGACATTATAGATCATAGAAAACATGTTGCTTTTAAGAATAACAATACTTGAATGTTCAGCTCGGCTGCAACACTGCATTGCCCTTTATTGTGTTTTACCCCATAGGATCACATCAGGGTTCATGATATACATTTTATATAGGATCACATCAGGGTTCATGATACACATTTTGAATGGGATCACATCAGGGTTCATGATACACATTTTGAATGGGATCACATCAGGGTTCATGATACATATTTTGAATGGGATCACATCAGGGTTCATGATACACATTTTGAATGGGATCACATCAAGGTTCATGATACACATTTTGAATGGGATTACATCAGGGTTCATATTTTCAATCGACCAATCAGCAATGAACCTGCTAAATGGTTTTTTTTACTGTTGAAAATTGTTCTTATTAATTGAAGTTTGAAAACCTTTTTCATTTTTTTGGCCTGAAAGATAATTTGGTGTAATGGCTGTGATGTGTTTATTGACTTGTTCATGGGAAGAGCCATGGAACACCTAAAAACATAATTTGCCTTTGAAACCATGAGATGCTCAAGAAAATATATAAAATTTAGCCAAGCAAGTTCTCCATACAATGATGTGCAGTTTCCGTATTTCGATAGTTCCGGTATTTTTGTTTGCTATTCGTAACTGTGTGACATCATTATTGGATCTTTCCGGCCTAAAGCGTCTGTAACGACCACTACATATATCAACCAAAAAGGAATCGGAAATGCCTTTTAGAGAGTTAAGTCAATTAAATAAACTGTCTGTATAGTTACATGTAAATGGCACCATTTTGCTAATTAATATTTGCATTCAACCTTTACTCCCCCTTTTTAAGTTCAATGAACACGAGCATCAGAAAAAATGTGAAAATTGTCGTCTGATATCAAACAATACTGTTCTAAAAATAGACTGTAAAGGGAATAGCCAATTGCATGGAAAATCTCCCTTGTAGAAATTAGGAAACACCATTTTGAACTTGAAAAAATGCATCACTAAGTTTGAAGGTAAGAAACTAGTATAAATACTAGTTATAATAAACTGCAGTTTAATATTCAAAATCAATATATATGTAAGACTCAGATCGACGTCCAGTCTCTAATCGACGTCCAGTCTCTAATCGACGGCCAATCCTCAAATGCATGTCTGATTTATACGTCACAGACATATGTACCTCAGATATATTCTCAAATCGGCATCATATGTTGTCACTGACATATGCTTCAAATGACGCCACACCCGTTAGGAGAGTTTTTTGAAGGAATGATGGAGAAGATCTTAAAATCTTATTGTGTTTATTCTGGCCCTATTGACTGTAATTTGAAAAATCATCAAATAAAAAAAAACCAACATAAAATAACAGGCTAAAAAACCCGCAAATCAAAACTATCATTATAATTATTTCTCAATCTACAGTAAATCAAATCAAATAGTTTTATTGATGAATTAACCACATGTTGGCATACATCAAACAGTAATAAGACAATGTACTAACAATAGTAAATGACATAAGACAGAGATGTATAAATTTGTACAAAACATTAAGTAAAATATTATTAACCTGTGTTTATATCTTCATTGCGAATAGCATTTGCTACTTTTAAGAATCTGCAAATGAGTTTAGCGTTATTGATATTACTGGGATTTAGAATGTCCTTAATGAGATCTGCGTCAACCCTTGAAGTGGGAAATATTTCTTTATAATCGCTAGTAAGTCGCAGATTGTCAAACCTAGAACAATATAATATGACATGAGATTCATTTTCCACAGATGTTGGGCAGTGTTTGCAAAAACATTGCTCTTTAGGAGTGTTATTGTAGCAACCTGTTTCAATTGCGAGGGAATGAGCACTAATCCTTAGTTTTGTCATAAGAGATCTCAATTCTTTTGCTAAAGGAAATTCAAGGTACTTTTGAAGTTCAAATTTCCCAAAAATAGTACTATAAAAATACAATTTACCAGTTTTATTTAGTTCGATATTCTTTAAGCAATTTGTTAATTTATTTGTGTAATATTTTTCAATACCGGTATCTGTCATAAATTGAGTTTCAGATATTTCTAGTGTTGACAAGTTGAACTTTTTTTTAAGTGTAATAATAGATTTAGACCAAGCTTTTTTTAAGGATTTATCTTCAATGAATGCTGATCTCAGTAAGGAGTTCTTACAGTCAGTATCATATTCTATCTTGCAGAGTCTTTTATAATATTTAAACATTAATGAACAAGATTTAAGGCATACAGGGTAAACACCTAATTCTGTATGAATTGAACAGCAATGTTGGAAGCTTTCCCATGGACCCCTAATATGTTTTTAAATATCATATTTTGAACTTTTTCAAAGGGTAGTTTATCTAAATGGTCTAAATTCATGCTGAAGTCGGTCATCCACACTTCAGAATCATATGTAAAAATTGGTAAAATGGTACTTTCATATAGTTTAAGCCATGTTTTTGGTGAAAAGTTATCGCAGTCAGTGTGGGAGTTTTGATTTAAGAGAGTAAAATGCTTTTCGTGCTCTATTTGCCAAATGTTCACCAGCGTGTTTCAATGACTAATTTTTAATAAAAATCCAAGATATTTATATTCGTTCACTATTTCTAATCTGTGATGGCCAAAATAAAATCCCATGGTATTGGGATCGGTTTCTTTTTTTTTAAATACCATTACTTCTGTTTTGATTGGGTTCAGTTCAAGCTTCCAATCATTGCAAAATTTCTGAACAGCATCTAGACAGCATTGGAGGCCTGCGGCAGATTTTGATATTAAAACCAAATCATCAGCATTTAAAGCAAATGATTAAATGTTAGATTATGTAAATGAACAGGATCTGAGTTGAGTCCACCATTTCTTTAGAAATGTCTGTACCAAGTCAGGGCCATTGCAGTTTTCAAGTTTCCCGGTTGTTGACTGATTTTGTCTGTTTATTGATTTATGAGTTTTGAATTTCCCTTTGGAAGATTGCTCTGTGTTTGGTAATTTTGTTATTACCCTTATTTGTCAAAGTAAGACACTTGTTTTTTTTTTATTAAAACAGGAATATGAGTATTATAGTAAATATTTATAGGCTGCACAAATATTAAAAATCAAACATAGATTAGATCTGAGAATTTGGAAAGGACGCCGACCTGAGAATATACCCTTAAATCGGACTGTGATTTGTAATAATGACGTCAATCTGAGTCTATCATATATAACAATCCTACTGTATTAAAGTAGTAAAATTAAAATTTGGTAATGCCAGAATACCATAAATTGCATAATAAACTAACTTTGAAACTTTATATTATGAATTTATGTGCAGGGAGATGTGTTAAAGTGTATTTTATTGGGCGACTATTCAAATCTAAAAACAGTCTCCTACTTTTGAGTGAGTAATGTTTCTTTTTAACTACATTGATATCATGAAAACCCCAGCCCCAGGGCCAGGATAGTAAAAGTAAAAAAAACTCGCAAAAAAAAAGAAAAGGGGGAGGGTCCTTTCATGAACTGCCTTTGAAGAAACAATGCTTCGTTTTACTTCAGGATACATTCAATGGGTGTACTTGCCATTGCTATATATTTCTAATCTAGCATAAACCTATAAATTACCTAGATTTTAAAATTGACATGTCTGTGTTAAATGTTTTGATCTTAATACACGTGCAGGAAATACAACAAAGGGAAATAACTTAAAACGACTGGTTCCCGGTTTTCGTCGAAAATTAATTACCAGAAAATAAAAAAATAAAAATCGGACGTCATACATCTGCTGTCCTGACAAATACATATAGAATCTATATATATACCTGATTAATTGTGAAATATTTCTGTAAGAAGTTTATTGTTAGCGAAATTTAAGTCTTGTTCTAAAGAAAACGATTTCATGGAAATTCCGAAACTTTAGTCAATGCAATAATGACAATGGCGAAGGTTAGGTTAGGTTAGGTCTATATCCACCTCTACTTCTTCCGTAATACAACTTATTTCGGTGTGGTTTCGGGTGTTTTCCTTGTTTTGGATGCTGGCTTTGTACTCAAATTTTACATCTTGGTGTTCCCAGGCAGTATTTATCAAGCCTGATTTCAAATTGAAATTGTCTTACATCCTTTGCATCAATGATTAATTGTGGCAGAATATTCCATAAATAAATAAATTAATTGTTTGCCACACCGAATTTTTCATCCTCTTTAGGCATATATTGACCATTTGTCATTATCTTCATTGATCTTAGGCTAGGCAGTAGGGGTGTAACGATACACTTTTCCCACAAACGATACGTATTGTGATATTTGATATGTATTACGATACGTTTTATAGGAAACTAACTATTCCTTCACTCGACATGGGTGCTGCCATGTTTTTTTTTTATATGAGGTCGCTTACGTACTAGCGGAAATTATAAATATTTGATTAATTAATTTTAAGAGCATAAATTAATCGATTCACTTTTCTCAAAATATTAATTAAATGATCACCAAAAGAAGAAAACGGAAGTTCCACACTACTTTTTTTTTTTAAATGAGCATTGTATCGTAAGTGGCCTCCACGTATCGTGAACCGAACCATCCCCAAAATAATCGCGATTTCGGTACATACGGTGAATCGTTTCCCCCTTATTAGGCAGTGTCTCCTTTTACAAACTTTTAGTACGAATATTCAATAGTGTAGCGGCTAATCGTACAAACCTTTATACTACAAAAATCGTGTTGGACTGACGATTTTCCGGATAGGCGTGAACGGTACCTGGTCAAATCGCTCCACTGCAAAATCACCCCACTGCAAAATCGCCCCGTCAATATCGCCCCACATTTATCAAAGTCACCCCCATTTCAAAATCTCAGTTTATCTTGTGTTTGTTGTTCTTTGATATGAAAACATGTCGGCGGACATTAAAATAAACGATAAATTTTCTTCTTATGAAAAATTATTAGTTTTTAAAGGAAACTACGAAAAGTATAATTTTATTCAATAACATCACAAACTTTGGATTACTTCTTTAACAGAAATCCTTCCAGAAAAGCATCAGTAAATTTTAAATATTCTAGAATTATTGTTGGAGGTTAGCCCTGAACTCCTCTATGGAGCTGGCCCCAACTGTGGTGTCTGGTAGGTGGTTCCTGATTCTCCTACTGTTCTTTGGAAGAAGGAGTTTCTGAGATTGTCATAATTTGACCTCTCCTGGAAGAACCTATGTTGACCTCTGGTTCTGCTGTCAGGACCTGAGCTGATGATGATTTAACTCCATCTAGGACTACATTTTGGTTTCTGTTCTCTAGAAATGGCTTAATCCATTTGATAGTGGCCTGGTCGATTCCATAATATTCTAGTTTATGCAGTAATCTAGAATGTGGCACTTTGTCAAAAGCTTTAATTTGGCAAAATCTAGTAGGATGATGTCAACTTGGGATCCTGTAGCTAAGAGTTTTACAATTTCCTGCACAGTAACTAATAGTTGTGATTCTATGGATCTATTAAAAAATAGTCCTGATTTTCATTTTAATCATAATTTCATTTTGAATTTTATTATTATTATTTTGTTCTTTTTTATTTTTTTAAAGTTTTTTACTGTACTGATTCCTTTTTATTGCATGTATTATTATAATTTGTAATAAAACTGTTACCTACCACTTACGCGTGTTGATAGATTATAAGCCATATCCGGAAAATCGTCAGTCCGGCACGATTTTGATAGTATAAAAAAGTTTGTACGATTGGCCGCTACACTATTTGTACAAGGAGACACTGCCTTGATCTTATTATTGTCAATTTTTACTTTTTAATTTCCCCCAAAGAGACAGAAAGAGATTAAGTTTCAAACGAGGATATTCCTATACAAATTGTATTCCTAAACTAGCTTTACTAAAACTCGGAATTTGTAGTTGCTCACATAAAATTTTATATTTCATAGTTCAGTATACTAATGAATTTTGCTCCACCATAAATAGGCCTATCATCAATCAGTTATTTCTGATCAGGTTGTTTTAATCTATTATATTAGATGTTGAGGCTTCAATATTTTTAAGTTGTTGCCAACTTTTACCCAAACACGGGAACAGAACAATGTTCCAAGACTTGTTTCAATAGTAACTCTGCATACAA
Organism: Gigantidas platifrons; assembly: GCA_002080005.1. Classification (NCBI taxonomy): domain Eukaryota; kingdom Metazoa; phylum Mollusca; class Bivalvia; order Mytilida; family Modiolidae; genus Gigantidas; species Gigantidas platifrons. Next base: position 583,639 of record MJUT01054127.1, on the reverse strand, counting down.
GATGAAGCCAGAATGTCAAAGTTACCTCAGTGTTTGAATAAAAATTAGATAAATAGATAATTAGATAGACATATTGATAAAATCAACAATACAATATCCTATAATAAAATAATTATAAACTGGTTCAAACCATGGCGTGGTGAAGGTCGTTGACTTCTAAGTTCTGATCACAAACCTACATTCTGACATCACTGACATGAATTCACATTAAGTTACACCCCTCCAATGTTAAGGCTTCCAGACACCTATGTATCCCCAAAGCAGGGCTCTCAGCGATTTTGTTATACTTAATTCCTCCCCACAATAAATTTGTTATTCAATATATACAAATGTAGCTGAGAAAATTTGTGAAAGTAAGGATAATTACAAAAACCAACCCAATCAAATATTGTTAAGTTAGTAATTTCAACATAAGTATTCAGATATCTGATCTTTCGTTAGCTGTGTTTCACTTTCAAAAAAGGGCAGAAATACCCTTTACCATGTTAACAGTCTAGTGTCTAATGTCCTTTCTTTACTACCATTTCATGTACATGTAGCTCCATCTGTACCTGAATGTTTTGTTGTGATTGATCAAACCCTTTTTTTCATGCATTTGTTGTTGGTCTTCTGTACATTTATTCACAATAAAAAAAAATTAATAAAAATTTCCCAATTTACAGGAAATAATTGGGAATGTTTCGATTTTTATCTCACCTGACCCAGACTAAGAGGATCATTGCTATCATGTTGCATCCATTGTACTTTCGCCATCTGTGAAATTACTAAATCAAACTTTGCAGGAATAATGTTTGTGAGGTTCTCTGCAAAAAATTCTTATTTCATTGTGATCTTGCAAAAAACATGATCGCCATGAGCAATTCTTGTTTCTGATGGACATAAATTTACAAAATCTTCTCTGAAACTACATGTCCAAACGATTGTAAATTGAATCGTAGCAACGATGTTTGTGAGGTCCTATATGGAGATTACTCATTTCATTTTGATCCAGCAAATAACATACATTTTTTATGACTGTCATCTGCAATTACATGTACATTCGAGTTATCCAGGCTCAGGTGAGCCTCTCGTTTATCAATTAGTGATCTAATGTCTACTTTCAGTTTTTTTTTTAGGAATGGGTTTATGACGGGCCACTTACCAAAGTCTGACCTCATATCTTGTTCTCAGTTTTAAACCTACTACGTTTTACTGTATGTTCTACTTTCATTTTAGGTATACATGTAACATGATGTCACAATATGACACAGAAAAGTTCTGTCAGCCGCCAGACCCTGACCTCATATGCTGTATTTGTCAGTGTGTTCTCCTGTCACCTGTGGAATGCCCTTGTAGACATGTCTTTTGTAATGTTTGTATAACAACATGGTTGATTAATCATCACAACTGTCCAACGTGTCGTAGACGTGTAAGACAAATCCAGCTGAAACCAGTTCTGCCAATGGTACAAAATATGATAAATCGTCTATTGATGTTTTGTGACTTTCGTGACAATGGTTGTGCAGAGAATGTTATGTTAGAACTTTATCTAGGTCATGTCGAGAAATGTGGGTATCGTAAAATCAAGTGTTGTTTCAGTAGGTGTGGCCAGATGATTCTTTTAAAAGATAAAGAGCAACATGAGAATAAAGACTGTGATTTCAGAGAGAAGTTGTGTACTGGACGATGTGGGTTAATGATACCTGTCTGTATGTTTGACTCACATGATTGCTGTGAAGAATTGCGGAGATTTAACAGAGGTAAATTTTTTGTGACTTTAGAAAGCAAAGTGCCTTAGGCAGACCTGATTTTTTTCCACTTTAAAGCGAAATTCTGCTTTTTTTATTCCGGATTTTACCGTTACGATTCCTTTTTTTATAGTATATTCAATACTTCCGCTTGCCGATTTCCACTTTTTTGTTGGCTTCGTAAAATCAGGTCTGCTTAGGGGTTATGGTGTTTAATGCCTACAGACCTGTTGCAAGTCAATGACAAACTTTATCACATAATGTTGTACATCTTGCCCTGATCGAGATTCGAACTCACAACATAAGTGGTGATAGGCACTGATTGCATAGGTAGTTGTAAATCTAACTACCATACGATCACGGCCACGACAACCCTCAGCTACATTATAAAATGAGATGCCACAAAATTACATAGATTTACAGTATGTGATATAACTTAAACATTTGATTGTAGAATACTTATAATGTAACTACTCTCTGCTTTCCAAAATGTTGAAAAATAAATCTGGAGTAACCCAACAACACAGTAATTAACAAATGTGAATGTATGATAGAATTAATCATAGTTGTTTTGTTGTTACATGTGATTTAGTTTTGATATATTTGTAATGTAAGAGTAGTGATACTGTTTCAGTCTTCACGCTAACCCAGTAAGACTGGATTCGAAGATGTGAAAATTATGAAAGACTTTGCTTGAAAATATAGACAATTTTTCTAGATTTGGCTATCAGGCAAGTAGGTGGAAAAAATAAGGCAAAGACTGCTGTTTATTACACAGATATTACACTTTTGTTTGTGTTACATGTATTAAGATGTTTCAAAATGGAACTTGTATTTCACTGTCAGACGCTCAATGATAATTTCGATTGTAACGACGTTGGTACAGTGAAATAAAATTTCAGTTAAGTAAAACTATTATTTTTTTTATATTTCAGAGAAAAGTGAAATGGTTACTGAACTAAAACAGAAAGTAAAAGAACTTAATGACATGACAAAAAAGTTACAAAAAGAAGTAGATCGCCTTAGGGAACAATTACAAAGGAGACGTTGGCCTATGCCATTTGGAGATTCTTGGGATTCAGACTCAATGTACAATTTTTTAACTGGAAGTTCCTATAGTGATGATGACCAAGACAGTGATACATCTAGTAGGGATTTTCGTTCCTCAAGAGATAACAATAATCCCCCTCCACCTACATCTACAGAAAATGATGCACTTGTACAGTTTGTAGTATACTCTAGACCATCAACACCCCCTGTTAGTCAGACCTCTTGGCCTACATATCAAACAAGGTCTACAAATTATGGTTATGATATTCTGCCTCCAACTCCTCCCCGTCATTCAAATAGTACTTCAGGTCCAAACCAAGCCTTAGATTTGAGTTATCCTGCTCCACCCGTCAACACCTTAATACCATTACCTGGAATATCTGAGGAAAATAACAATAACAGACAGAGTAATGTGTATGCATGGGGTATACCAACTACCAATTATCAACCTAGAGGTACCAATTTACCTATTAATGATGGCAGACAGGAAAATGAACAAATCAATACAGAAAGCCATGCAGAAAGTTATAACAATGAACCTAACGGTGTTGTAAATTTAAACACTAGTATACCAGTTGTTAATATGGAGGAAGTTATACATGATAGAAACCATCATAGCATTGATGAAACAAGTCGCCATAGTGATCACACAGTATACAGTCTCTCAGACAGTGATTCAGAAAGGAGACATTCTCGATGGTGGAGATCAAATTGGTCATCTGTGTCACATCTCTCAGAACATCAGTCAGACAATGAAAATAGGTCAAGGTCGAGTAGAAGCAGGTCAAATTCCCGTGAATCCTACAGAAGTATTGTCCGTCAAGGTAGATATTTGAGATTTTATTCACACACAAGCAGGAGTAGATCTCGCTCAGTTTACTCTGACACATCTGGAAATAGGTCGCATTCATATGATTCATATAGAAGGTCAAGGTCATACAATTCCTATAGAAGTAGATCAGGATCATCTGATTATGTCAGAAGTCGTTCAAGGTCATATGATTATAGCAGAAGTCGTTCAAGGTCATATGATAGCAGAAGTAGGTCAAGGTCATATTATGGCAGAAGTAGGTCAAGGTCGTATGATTATGGCAGAAGTGGGTCAAGGTCATCAAATACAGAAAGAAGCACATCATCTTCTAGATCTTCAATTTCTCTACGTAGCAATTCCAGATCCCTTTCAAGAAGTAGGTCAAGATCATCAAACAATTCAACTAGAAGTAGGTCACTGTCATCTGTATATTCTGATGTAAGTGGATCATTATCAACAGTATGTTCAAACAGGAACTCTAGGTCCAGAAGTAGGTCCACTACTCCTCATTCAAATTGGAGTGAAACGCCAACCCACAGTAGATCTGATATCAGAACTTCAAATTCAAGTCTTTCACCAAGCAGATCACCTGAAAAGACTTGTTTTTCTTCCAGTATGGTAAATCAAGAGAACAATGCTGAAGGTGAAATTGCTGGAACTTCTGTTCTGCCAAATATTGGGACAGATATTGACAGTACAGAAACTGATAGTGATGCAGGGTATGATTTTAAACGAAGGAAATCTAAGGTAGATAACTCTAGTAATAATAGTGACAGTGGAATAGGAACAGAGTTATCTCCCACTAATGGAGATCAAATGAACGTCCAAAACAAAACGGAAGACAAAAGTTTAAATAGTGGTGTTCAAAGAAAGCGTAAAAATAGTGGTTCTGATTATGATAGAGAAAGTAAGAGGGTATGTGTAGGAGAGAACTTAGAACACTGTGATAATACTGATTCTAATGCATCATGGGTACCAACAGATCATGAAAATGAGGAAAATGATACCATATCAGATGAAGCTAGTAGTGAAAGTAGTTATGAGGTATGTGTTCCCAAAACAATAATGGAACATATTGATGAATACGATTCAAATGAAACTGATGATACATGGTCTCCAAACTAGAGATGTGTTCCCAAAACAATAATGAAATTGATGCTAACATGTTCTCCAAACTAGAGATGTGTTCCCAAAACAATAATGAAATTGATGCTAATATGGTCTGCAAACTAGAGATGTGTTCCCAAAACAATAATGGAACACGTCGATGAATATGTGTCAAATGAAACATGGTCTCCAAACTAGAGATGTGTTCCCAAAACAATAATGGAACAAATTGATGAAAATGATGCTGATGATACATGGTCTCCAAACTAGAGATGTGTTAGTTGATTATGGCAACAGAAAATACTAAAAACCAAAAACAATTATTGAAGGTGATGATGTATAGTGCTCAGTTATAAAACATTTAGAAACAATAAAAAACATTTATTTTTAAAAATTAAACAATGATCCATCAAATTAAAGAAGAAACAAATACAAACTTGATAGTGCACTTGTTTAAAATGTAACCTCAGAAATGTGTGAAAAAGTATAATATATATGAAATTTATAGAAAATATCATAAACAGATTTATTTGAAATGATAAGTAAAAATGTAATATCATTTAAATTTAAGGCCAATTTTAGCATATTGATATTCAATTTTAATTATATTCACAAATATTTTGACATTTCATCTGTTGTTCAGAAGTTTTAGTCTTTGTATGTTTCTAGACTTCTGATGGACAAGTCATTATCTCCAAGGACAAAATAAAGGGTAACATATATTTTGACGACTTTAACATATATACGTTTTGTATTTCATTTAAGAGTTTGTGTCCTTGATTGTAAATAAAAGTTCTAGTTTTCTATATTTAACAGTTGGAGTTGAAACTTGGTGCACGAGGTTCAAACATTAATATATACTGCTATGGAAAAAGCATTAAAAAATATGTAGAAAACAACAATGGAAATCCAAGTGTTTTGATATGAAAGGTAATTTCCTTATACTGATTAAAGTTTGTTCAAATGAAGATCACAGGGTCTAGGGGGTCTGAGCCATAACCATAAACTTTTAACATGCAGTATTTGGGGTAAACTTATTATAAATCGTTTGTTTCTAAAGATCGAGCAGTAAAAGTACAATTATGTTTTTCACAAGCCATTAGTCAGTGTGATGTGTAGATTCAAATCCTACCCTGGAGTGTGTTGGATCGAGGGTTTGAGCCCTGGTCGGGTCAAACAAAGAGTATGAAATTGGTATTTGCTACTTCTCCGCTAAGCACTCGGCATTACGGAGTAAGAGCAAGACTGGTTGGCTCAGAATCAGGATAATGTGTCGGAGTGGAGTAGCATGTCTGCCCGCAGACTGTTGTTTCAGCGAGTTAGCACTGTAAAATCCAACTAAGAGTGTTGGTCTTGTACAAAGCATCATGTTCTCGTGGAATGTAATTGTTCTTGCCATGATATAGCTGAAACGTAAAACAACACTCCCTCACTAGATTCAAAATCATACAAATATAAGCCTCTGGTTCTAAGTATAACAGATTGTAATCATCGTCTTTAGAACCAGCAATGGCCTTGTTAGCTCACCTGACCCGAAGGGTCATGTGAGCTATTGCTATCACTGGGCGTCTGTCGTCCGTCTGTCATTAGCTTTTTGCATTTTAATCAACTCCTCTAAAACCACTGGGCCAATTTGAACCAAACTTTGGTGGAATGGTCCTTGGGTGGTCCCCTTTCAGAATTGTGTCCGACAATCCCCCCCGCCTACCAAGATGGCTGCCGTTACTAAAAATAGAAAATTCAGCAAAAAATAACTATAAATTATCTTCTCTGAAACCGCTGGGCCAATTGGGCCCAAACTGTGGTGGAATGGTCTTCAGATGGTCCTCTTTGAGAATTGTGTCCGACGACCCCGGCCGCCAACCAAGATGGCCACCGTTACTAAAAATAGAAAATTCAGCAAAAAATCACTTAAAAATTATCTCCTCTGAATCTGCTGGGCCAATTGGACCCAAACTTTGGTGGAATGGTCTTTAGGTGATCCCCTTTCAGAATTATGTCCAACGACCCGGCTGCCAGCCAAGATGTCCGCCATTACCAAAAATAGAAAATTTGGCAAAAAATCACTAAAAATTATCTCCTCTGAAACACCGTTGGGTCAAATGGGCCCAAACTATGGTGAAATGGTCTTTAGATGGTCTACCTGCAGAATTATATCCGACAACCCCCCCCACCCCCTGCCAAAGAAGATGGCAGCCATTGCTAAAAACAGAAGATTTGCCAAAATTCACTTAAAAATTATCTCCTCTGAAACTGCTGGGCCAACTTTGAGCCAGGTGAGCGATTACAGGCTCCTAGGAGCCTCTAGTAATTGTATTTGGATTTAAATTTCATTGTGATAACAAGATTCAAGCTTGCACAAAGAGAGGCCCCTTGGGTCCAAGTTTTAAAATAGGCTGCAACCTAAAAAACGTTTTTACACGACTATCTACATATTTAAATGCTATTGTATGAGCAATGTAATAGTTTTGCGACGTGCTGATTCAACCTTGCACAAATAAAGCCTGAGGGAGTATGGAGTCTGATCCTTTGCAGTCCAAAGTTTAGAATAGGCTGCAATAATGGGGAAAATTTAAAAGAAAATGTCTTGATGGACATGCAATTATATTTGAACTGAAGCAGCATTGTGATATAGTTTCAAATTTTCACCAAGGAATGCTCCAGGATATTATATGGTTTAAGTTCTAGAGGATCAAATTTAATATATACTATGATAGTCAATTCTGCAATAAATCAGCTAGGACAAGGGAATGGTGCAGGCTCATGTGGACCTCTCGTTGTTTACTTCTTTATAGAAACCTAGGATCGTGGTTTGTATGATATTTTGGGGTTAAAGACTTTAATTTACAATATCAAGATATGAAGTATTTATGTGACATTAGTGTTTTAAATTCATCCTGAAATCAACAATAATAGATTTATACTGGCCTATCAATTTCACAGTATTTATTTTTAGATTAGATTAATTCTTTGAAGATTACTACTATTTAGGTGCACATGTAAATTTAAATTATATTGTATGAAATGATTTTTATTGATATGATTGTAAGGAAGTCCTTCAAGATAATCAATGAAATGTCCTGCTGTTCAAGTGTTGTTTCTGGTTCAATCATTGTTGCAGGGTTACATCTAGAATGGGGCATTGTGAAAATGCAACCAATTTTATATGTAAAAAAAGAAGTCAAATTTGACCACATAAATTTCTCCTTTGTGAAAATATTTTGAGATATATTATGTGCACAAATCTTCAAAAATTGTTTGTCCCTGTCTTTTCACAATGGGAATATTTGATCCCATTTGCAAAGTCCTAGATACATCACTATTTTGATTTTACAATATTTTCCAGTTTTCTTGATGTTGTCAACATTTTCCTATTAATATACAGTTATTTATCTTTATAACAAATAAACAAATTAATTTGTACATATCAGGATTGAAAATACAAATGGGATACTAAATTTAGGGACATCAACAGTAACTCATTTGTCATTAGTACCTACTTAAGTAAAACATAAACTATATATAAGTATGAGTATTATGATAGTGTAAATTTAAATAATTTGCTTGTTTTATTGTTTGTTAAGGATGTCCTTTACACAAGTTACTAAAATGTATAATAAACAGGAAATTGAAATTGGGCCAAGTTTTTCATGGAACATTAAAAAAAAATTGTGGGAAAATTTGTCACTTGAGTAAATGCCCCTATAACAAGGGCAACGCAAAGCGTGGCGTATCCCCTCGCCTAAAAATTTGACCCGGTGACCTTGACCTATGACCTTGAAAATCAATAGGGTTCCATATTCTCTTAAGGACTAAGTATGTACCAAGTTTGGTCAAAATCCATTGAAGGATGTTGATTATAGAGTGTTCACAGGGATGTTACGGAAGGACGGACGGTAGTGTTACTACAATGTATATCCCTTCGCAACTTCGTTGGCGAGGGAATAACAAGGGCAACGCAAAGCGTGGCGTATTCCCTAGCCTAAAAATTTGACCCGGTGACCTTGAAAATCAATAGGGTTCCAGACTTTCATAAGGATTAAGGATGTACCAGGTTTGGTCAAAATCCATTGAAGGATGTTGATTCTAGAGTGTTCACAAGGATGTTGCGGAAGGAAGGACGGTAGCTTTACTATATCCCTTAACAACTTCGTTGGCGAGGGGATAATAAATCAAAATGAAACAAAACAACTGTAAGTGTGATCATACATGTCAGGTTATTGCCCCATGGCCAACTCAACAGGACATGATACCCATGGCCCACAAATGATCATGAAGACAACAATGTCCATTTGATCCTTCAGGAGTTATAGACCCCAATTGATCTCATTACTGAGGACATAATGTCTATGCTTCTTATTATGCTCATTCAGTAGTTATGACCCCTTAGTGATCATTAAAACATGTTGCCTCCAATTGACCATCAAGTCAGAATAATCGTGATGATCGTATTATAGTGGTATTATACATAGTCAATCAGTGACTATCGCAACGTGACAAGGTGTACTCGATACAACATTATTGAAAAGTATTTTCTGCGACTTGCGGTATGTCGGTGGTTTTCGTCGGGCACTTTGGTTTCCTCCACCAATAAAACTGACGAGATATAACTCGAAATACTGTTGAAGGTGGCGTTAAACACGTACCAGCACCAATCGAGTAACCCGCCTATTTTAAAATTCGGTAATTGTGACTCCACACAACTTGTAATTGATGAACATTATGTTGGTATTTTCAGTCACGTGGGTCGATGGATAAATATTTCACATGGAATATTGTACTCAGTTCCTGATTCAAATAATTAAGAAGATACCAGCATGTGTACGAACAAGATATATGTTGACAACAAGAACTCAAAATTAAGAACCAGTCCTGTCTATAGATATGTAATTGAAACCATTCAACCGTCCATGAACAGAAGTCGCTATGTTTCAAGAAAAACGCACTAAGCTTTGTCAAGTTGCTTTTAAATTATTGTTGTTGTTGTTGTTGAATACTTAGCTTGATGCAAGGACGTCCTTGCTTGATGTTAGGAAATGAATGACTTAAAAACATCTCCACGACCCAATATGTTTGATCTCCAAATAATAATGTTTCCTTAGGCGTGTGTTATTATAATTGTAAAACACAAGGCGTCCTGGTTTTAATGTGACTAAAGCATAACAGGAACTACGACATGTAGGAATGTAAAACAACAAGGCCGTATAATACGTCCTTGACAATAAGTACGCCTTTATGTTATAAATCTACCAATGCACATGTAAACACTCTTTTTGTTAAATAAATATGATACCAAGAGCAGCTATCCAAAAATATCGTCACCATGTTTACATTGTAATTACTCTTAAAGGAAACGTGAAATAGAAGGTTATTTGATATACAACTTGTCACGTTTAGTTCCATTTTTAGTTCGGATGTACTAGAGGAGGAGATCAAATGTAATTTAAAAATCTTCATTGCTACGAGTAGACCAAATTTGGCTCTAAGGATCCTTTCAAAATACTATCCTACATTTTTTTCTAAAATAGATTCATATATAAACTATACACGGATAGACAAGACAATGTATTATTTAGTCAGAAGCTGACCAATATTTTAATAAGCCAATGAACATATAACAGAACAAATTGTATGTTATCTAATGTACCCTGTTGGCGAATTAAACGATAATTAAAAACCAGGTGATCGGAGTTGTGTAATCTTCTAGTAATATATAGATATGAGTTTGGTGACCAACTGTTTATAGATAACCATAATTTTACCTGTTATCAGTATAATATTGACAAATAGGAGGCTTGCAGGAAGTACGTTTTATATGTGTGGTACAAGTACATGTATATAGATATCCTATCATAAAATGGGACAATCAAGATGAACGGTTGTGTGTTTTTAATTGTCCTACTTGTTCTGTGTGGGGTAGTTGGTGCCAACCAAGTGCTATTGGTGTCTATGGATGGCTTTCGTTGGGACTACCTTAAGAAAGTACCTACTCCAAACTTTGATTCCCTTGCCAGACATGGAACTAAGGCAGAATTTATTAATAACACGTTTATAACTAAGACATTCCCTTGTCATTATACAATAGCAACAGGTAAGTGACACTATTTTTGTATTAAGGGAAAGGGGTTTATAACTGAAATAGGTCGCACATGTAAGGCGGGTGGTAGAAATATCCATCGAAATTGTAGAATTATTCCCATCAGGAAATTAAATGGCACGTGGCGACAAGAACACACGAGTGAATATTGTATGTGTTACATTCGACTAGAACCTGAAAATCGGGTAGAAATCTTTTTTTTTTTTTTAAATAAATGAATAATAAAAGAGAAAAGTCTCCCGAAGACCCGATATGGACATTTCTCTGGGTAAACAAAGCCTTATCCATTGTACAATGTGTTCTATATTATAGTTGTTTTCTTACAGAAAACGTTTGAATCTTTGTGTTTGTGATCAAGAATACCATGTATACTGAATCAAAGTCGGTATTAGCCACTGATGGACTATTTCTTTGATAAATAAAATAAGCAATACAAATCTTTATTCCTTTCCTTTATTTTTACTCCCCGGGTTCAGTTACATCTTTACCTTGAAAATTCACTCAAGATAAACAATTGCAGGTAACAATGTGAACATTGTGATGTGCAGAAGACTTATAGTTTTTTTTTTAGCTCCGTTTCTATTCTTATTACGTTTTCAAAACGAACTACGGAGGGGTATTTATACTTCGTTCTTATTATGGCTATTCCCTCCTCCCCCCCCCCCCCCCCCTGAACTTATCAAAGACCAATCAGTTCCATGGAAACTCTTAGAATGCGAAACCATATTAATGCACATTTTTTAGCCTTGTCCAAAGCAAAGACCTTGATTTCAAACGTCATATGTCTTGATATGTTTTTATTTTTATTTTCAATGAGTTGAGGTGAAAGTTTATTGTTCGTTTGGTTGTTATTTGTAGAATTGATGACCGTCACTGCAATTGTGTTTAACTTGATAAATTGATAGCGGTGAAACTTGGGTGGTGAATATTATCATTGACAAATACATACAAGTCATAAAAACAAGGCAAAAGGCAAAAAAATATATCCTAATTTATTAATGGTATGTTGTATTTTTGTCATTTTGTAGCGCGTGAGTAATTGTTGTTTTAGTTAATTGAGCAATTTATCAGCTATATCATGGCGAGAACAAGTTACATTTGATGTAATGATGATGGTGCCGGCTTTGTACGTTCGTTCATTCATTCATTCATTCATTCATTCATTTCTTTATTTCCTCATAAATGAGATTACAATGAAATATGTTTATTCTCATAAAGCCAATGTATAACAATGGTAGAGAGATGTAACAATAAAATCAAAATAACAACAACTATTTACAATATATATACAAATTAGGAGAGAGGTTACAAAGGACTAAGAGCCTGGAGGACAAACACCGGTATTAATAGCACTTATGAAATGACAGAGTTTCTTCAGTATTGGTTTTCTTTTACTTGACATAAGTTCAGAAAATTTAATGATATCATGTCTATATATGAAATAATTTGACAGTGACTGCTTACGTTTTTGGTTAAAATAAATACATTCAAAAATATAATGGTATTCATCTCCAATTTGGGATCTCAATTACACAATTTACATTTACGATTTTCTCTTGGAATGTTCTGCCATCGACCTGTTTCGATGGGGAGTTTATTATTTGTTGTTCTAAATCTGCAAAGCAAAATTGCATCTTTTATTTCTAAAATATTTAAATATTCTTCATATTTAAACTCTGTTTTAAATGTTTTATAATTTATGGCTGTAGGTGAATTTTATACTAAAGAATTCCAATTTTGAAGATACTTATCCTCTAATCGCTGTTTAATTACACATTTCAAATAATCTACATTGTCAAAAAGTTCTGTTTCCCATATATTTGAGAAGCCACACTCATTAAATATTTGTTTTACAACAATATCCAACTAAACTGCATATTATGATTTTCATTCAATTGACGACATAGTCTATACAATATACTAGAATACTAGTACTTTGTTTGTTTACCAACTATAAATGTTGCCCAGTAACATACGGTTCTGATGTTAATATCAACATATATACGGTATCGCCCTAGTTCACCATACACCATATAGCTAGGCGTTGATATCTTTAAATTTAAAAGAATCTTACAAAATTTTAGATGTATTTTTTCCAGAATATCATTGTTACTAAAGCCCCACACTTCACTAGACCAACGTTTTTAATTGTCAATCGTTTTTATACATTTTGTACTTCAACCTGTACTTGAATAAACGGAAAGGAAGCATATGGTTTTCCATTTGAACTTCGATTGAAAAAAAACATGCCATAACAAAATTGCGAAAAGGGCCAACAGGAAGTACTAAATACATTATTCTACTCTTGTTATATGTAACAGATAAATGAAAACTTCATTTTTGTGTATGTCTTGTTTGAGAATCTAACAGACTTAAAAACAAGTTTCTTCAATAAATATGCCTTTATTTACAAGAAGGGATATAGATATAAATGGACTCGAGGGAGAAATCTAAATGGAACAACACTTGTCGTAGTGAGGCTTTATCACTTACTAGTACAGTTTGTATATTGAAAATTGCCTCTTGGACATTACAATAAATGTGATTTTGATTTGATTTTATTTTTGGTGTTTAACGCCACTTTCAACAATATTTCAGCTATATCATGACGACCAGTTTTAGTGGTGGAGGAAGCCGGAGTACCCGGAGAGAACCACCGACCATGGGTAAGCAACTGGTAAACTTTATCACTTGCGGCTGCGAGTCGAGTGCACTCTTTTTTGTAATTTACAAAGCCGGGCGCGAATTCACACCGTATTGATGATAGGCTTGTATGAGTTGTTAGATCCAACGACCTAACTCATTGAGCCACCCGGGCCCCCCAATAAATGTGAAAACGGTCCTTTTTACAAGTCTTCATAAGTACCCCGGTATTCGATTTTACATATCTAACTTCTCAATTAACTGCAACCGCATCGGTGGTGTAATGGTTAGCGTGTTCGTCTCGAGTGCAATAGATCGTGAGTTCGAGTCCCGATCAGGTAAAACTAAAGACTATATAATTGGTATTTGTTGCTTCTCTGCTAAGCACACAGCGTTAAGGAGAAAGAGCATAGACTAGTTGGCTCGGAATCAGGAGAATGTGGGGCGACATATCCGCGGACTGTTGTTTCAATGAGCTAGCAATATAAAAATCCAACTAAGCGTATTGGTCTAGTACGAAGCGGACCCCATTATCATCATCTCATTGAAAATTAACTTCTTCCTGCCGTGATATAGCTGGGAAATTGCTGAGTTTTCGGAAACAACAATCACTCACTCAATTAACTGCATACATAGTCTATTGTCATTCACTTCCGTGTCGCCTAAACAACGTTATGCCCATTTGCTATTCATTAAATATTTGAAACGTGTTTCTCGGTGAAAATTCATAAATAGTTTCCATTATTGATTGCAAATTCAAATCGTAAATGATTACTTAGAACTTACTTGCTAGTTTTACCATGCGGCAAATACACAGCCCATGCATATGGAATATATATGTCTCAGTTGATACGATATTTTGGAACTTGCGTTAGTATTTCCCTGATAGATGGTGTCTGTCTGCTATCGAGGAACCTTCTAAACTAAGGGTTCCTAGTGGTTAAGTTGAAGTCATCATGAACTGATTGACCGTTACGGAATACATTTGTCACATATGACCACGAATATGTTCCGCTTGTCATAGTCACAATACCACCAGCTTGTCCTCTTTCGTGATTTATCAACGGATGTTTAACAAGAGTAACAGTGCGGATACCACTAGTTGAGCAGGAATTTGTAACTCTTGCGGGTCACATCAGTTCATCTTGGTATTAGTGAGATCCGTGTTGTTAAATCTTTAGTTTTCTGTGTTGTGTGTTGTGGACCATTGTTTGTTGATCACACGAGTCCATCTTGGTATTTGTGATATTCGTGTTGTTAAATCTTTAGTTTTCTGTGTTGTGTGTTGTGGACCATTGTTTGTTGATCACATGAGTCCATCTTGGTATTTGTGAGATTCGTGTTATTAAATCTTTAGTTTTCTGTGTTGTGTGTTGTGGACCATTGTTTGTTGATCACATGAGTCCATCTTGGTATTTGTGAGATCAGTGTTGTTAAATCGTTAGTTTTCTGTGTTGTGTGTTGTGGACCATTGTTTGTTGATCACATGAGTCCATCTTGGTATTTGTGAGATCCGTGTTGTTAAATCTTTAGTTTTCTGTGTTGTGTGTTGTGGACCATTGTTTGTTGATCACATGAGTCCATCTTGGTATTTGTGAGATTCGTGTTGTTAAATCTTTAGTTTTCTGTGTTGTGTGTTGTGGACCATTGTTTATTGATCACATGAGTCCATCTTGGTATTTGTGAGATCCGTTTTGTTAAATCTTTAGTTTTCTGTGTTGTGTGTTGTGGACCATTGTTTGTGATGTTGTCGATTGGCGATTGTAGTATATGTCTTTCTTCGATTTACAGCTTCTGATTACTCATTTAGGTATCCTCCAACTTTCCGTACACAACCCAGTCACAGAACCAGAGGTAATTAAGAGCCGCGCGTTTTTGATATACCACACTCCATGAACCTCAAATATAACCTGCAACAGCTCGATCCCAATGAACCATTTTGTAAGGAATGCTCTATTAGATCCATTGTCTCGCCTCTTCCTTCCGGAAATCTGTGAGTTAGAGGTAAAAAAATAAATACTGAGCATCTGGGTTGATAAATGTATCAATTATGTTTTCGTGACCTGACTGTGAACCACTTCCTTTGAAGAGAATGCGATTTAAATAGCCCTCGATTGTTGTCTTTTGTTATGTTTAAATACAGGTATTTCTAAAATAATGATATTTGTTGCATTATAGAAATAGATTGTTTGACAAACTACCCCTTATTTAGCATGAGTTTGAGATGTTGTTCACGGGCGCTCACATTAGAGGTAGACAATAATTCTGCAGATATATAGAACATATTTGAATGTTTTATGATCTTTGCATTTTCCAAGACACACCAATATAAAGGTGATATCAGTATATACTGCTATATAGTACCCTTTTGAATTGTAGGATTGTATGAAGAAAGTCATGGTATCATAGGGAATCGTATGTATGACCCCGTGTTCAACGCAACATTCAGTATGAGGTCTACAGAACCAAGGTGGTGGAATGGCGGAGAACCGTTATGGGTAACAGCCCGTCGTAACAACCTGACCAGTGCCACGTTCTACTGGCCTGGGAGTGAGGCAGAGGTCAGGGGTTATAGACCAAATATATGGATGCCATACAACGAATCTGTTCCGTTTAGATATCGCATTGATAAAACAATTGAATGGCTCACTGTTAACAAGACGGACATTGCATTCCTCTACTTTCACGAACCAGATTCTACTGGACATACATACGGACCCGACTCGGACGAAATCAGTGCAAAAATTGGAGATATGGACAAGTTACTTGGGTATCTTTTGAACAAATTTGATACCACCAATTTGTGGGATAAGGTAAATTTAATAGTAACTAGTGACCATGGAATGACGACAATAGATACTTCAAATCAAGTGGTGGACATTACAGACCATGTAGATATGAACAGCATAAATTTTACAGTGGGTAATGGACCAATCATGCAAATACATCCAGCTGAGGGACATATTGATCAAGTAATTCAAAGTCTTCGAAATATCAACAATGTCACAGTGTACAAAAAAGACGACATTCCAGATCACTGGCATTACAAAAAAAACAGACGTATAATGCCAGTGATTTTGGTGGCAGACGAGGGATGGTATATAACAAAGGTAATTATATTAGATATGTTATGTTAGCGTATTTGGTGGCAGACGAGGGATGGTCTATAACAAAGGTAATTATATTAGATATGTTATGTTAGTGATTTTGGTGGCAGACGAGGGATGGTCTATAACAAAGGTAATTATATTAGATATGTTATGTTAGTGATTTTGGTGGCTGACGAGGGATGGTATATAACAAAGGTAATTATATTAGATATGTTATGTTAGTGTATTTGGTGGCTGACGAGGGATGGTATATAACAAAGGTAATTATATTAGATATGTTATGTTAGTGTATTTGGTGGCAGACGAGGGATGGTATATAACAAAGGTAATTATATTAGATATGTTATGTTAGCGTATTTGGTGGCTGACGAGGGATGGTCTATAACAAAGGTAATTATATTAGATATGTTATGTTAGTGTATTTGGTGGCTGACGAGGGATGGTCTATAACAAAGGTAATTATATCAGATATGTTATGTTAGTGTATTTGGTGGCAGACGAGGGATGGACTACAACAAAAGTAGTTATATCAGATATGTTATGCTAGCGTATTTGATGGCAGACGATGAATGGTCTTGCACACAGGTAATTATATCAAACGTTTAATGTTAGCGTTTTGGTGATAGAAGAGAGATAGTCTATCATAAAAGGTTATTATATCAAATGTGACTTTCCAGACGAGGGATGGACAATAGCATAAATTAGTTATATCAGAAGTCTAATGTCAGGATGTGTCTTTGTGACAGACGAGGGATGTGCTACAACAAAGGTATTTATGTCAGATATGTTATGCTAACGTCTAGTGCCAGTGTTCTTTGTTGTTTCGGGATGTTATATTACAAGTAGTTATATTAAACGTGCAATACTTGTGTTTTGGTGATATACGAGGGAAGGTTTATAGCAAAGGTAATTATATCAGTCACATGATGTCAGTGGGTTTTGGTGGCAGACGAAGTAATTACATAAATATAAGATCTATGATGTAGACGAGGGATGGGTTACGTATAGGTTATCCAATACCTGTTCATAGTATATGAAAAAGGAATGCCTCGAGGAGAAGCCGAGATGAATTCTTTTTTATATACTAATGACCAGGCATTGTATAATCAATTTAGCCCATAATTTCTTTGTCGAGTGTCATGATTACCAATTATTACTAATTTAGGCAGTCTAAGCCAGATTAGATTGAATGAGTATCAGCTCTGAAGCATTTCCTTTAATTACAACATATGTGGTATATGAAAAATATTCAATAACACAAGACAAAGAAAGTATGGGCTAAAACAATCGTAATTAATATGACGTATACTGACAGTGTATGTTGTGGTAGTCGAAGTAATTACATTTATATAAGATGTATAAAGTCAGCGAATTTGGAGACAAACGACGGGTGCTTTATAACAAAAATACCTATATCAGACGTATGATGGCAGCATGTCGGCGACAGATGAACAATATGTGGTCTGTTACAAAGGTAATCATATCGGATGTTTAATATCGTGTTTTGTGACAGACGAGTGATGGTCTATAGCAAAATCAATACTACAGTACTAGACGTTAATGTCGCTTTTTGGTGGCAGACGAGGGATCGTGTATAGCAAAGGTTTGTTGTAATCAGTCGAACACTGTCAGTATCATTTGGTGGCAGACGAGGGATGGTGTATAACAAAGGTTTGTTGTAATCAGACGCACACTGTCAGTATCATTTGGAAGCAGACGAGGGATGGTATTTAGCAAAGGTTTGTTGTAATCAGACGCACACTGTCAGTATCATTTGGTGGCAGACGAGGGATGGTTTATAACAAAGGTTTGCTGTAATCAGACGCACACTGTCAGTATCATTTGGTGGCAGACGAGGGATAGTGTATAACAAAGGTCTGTTGTAATCAGACGCACACTCAGTATCCTTTGGTAGCAGACGATGGATGGTGTTTAGCAATGGTTTGTTGTAATCAGACGCACACTGTCAGTATCATTTGGTGGCAGACGAGGGATTGTGTATAACAAAGGTTTGTTGTAATCAGTCGCACACTGTCAGTATCATTTGGTGGCAGACGAGGGATGGTGTATAGCAAAGGTTTGTTGTAATCAGGCGCACACTGTCAGTATCATTTGGTGACAGACGAGGGATGGTTTATAACAAAGGTTTGCTGTAATCAGACGCACACTGTCAGTATCATTTGGTGGCAGACGAGGGATGGTGTATAACAAAGGTTTGTTGTAATCAGACGCACACTCAGTATCATTTGGTAGCAGATGATGGATGGTGTTTAGCAATGGTTTCTTGTAATCAAACGCACACTGTCAGTATCATTTGGTGGCAGACGAGGGATGGTGTATAACAAAGATTTGTTGTAATCAGTCGCACACTGTCAGTATCATTTGGTGACAGACGAGGGATGGTTTATAACAAAGGTTTGTTGTAATCAGACGCACACTGTCAGTATCATTTGGTGGCAGACGAGGGATGGTGTATAACAAAGTTTTGTTGTACTCAGACGCACACTGTCAGTGTCATTTGGTGGCAGACGAGGGATGGTTTATAACAAAGGTTTGTTGTAATCAGACGCACACTGTCAGTATCCTTTGGTGACAGACGAGGGATGGTGTATAGCAAAGGTTTGTTGTAATCAGACGCACACTGTCAGTATCATTCGTTGGCAGACGAAAGGTAGAAGGTATAAAGCAAATACCGCTTATTGTATAAACATGTCATAGGTAGAGGAGGCTTGATCTATGTCATATGCATTATGTTTGATGGCATTGGTATAATTCTGTGCTCATAATTATGGCCTAATTATGACATAACACGACTGACGTGAGTTCGCACCCCTTATTTATCCACCTCAAGTATTAACATATCCAGACACCTGACACTAAAGCATGGCCGGGGTTTTCATCGATCGGTTCGTTTGATCTGTCCGAGCTTTCCCCAATCAATGGAGTACTCACGATATAGACAACAAATTGATGAAAGTATAACCCAATCCACCCTCTTAAAAACGCTTCGGAAGAATCATTTCTTTCACCATGTACTGTAACAAATGGCAATAGTTACACATGTACTAGACTTCACAGTCAATAACGGAATCCAATCATAGTATAATGTCGCCACAAAGCAAAAGAACATCATCAAGCGCCGACAAAACAATATCAACAAAACATGTATTTATAAACATTCCACAAATACACCATCATAGACATATATATGCTTCACTGAAATGTATCGGCAGATTTTGAATATCATTTTTTTTTCAGAACAAGTCTGTGCTGAGTAAATATCGAGGTAGAGGCAACCATGGCTATGATAACCGATTGTCTAGCATGAAGCCAATATTCTTAGCTCGAGGTCCTAATATCAAGGAACATCAAATAGCACCAACCTTCAGAAGTGTAGACATTTATCCCATGATATGTAAAATATTAGGAATAACACCGTCACCAAATAATGGCAGCTTGACATTAACCTCTGATTTTCTGGTCGACCACAAGGAGACAAACACAGGAAATACAGTGATGTTTACAACATTGTTGTTAGTATCTAGCTTGTTATTATACAAAACGGCCATATAATGTGCAATTTACTGTCAGATGAAATGTTATGTATTATTTTATATACATTTTTTGTCCTCTGTAAATATACATTTCAAAACGTATCATATTCATTTTGTCACTAGAGGTCAATAGTGTTGTTTTTTTTCAGCAAGATGAAAGATATATTTAATAAGAAAACGTGATAAATTTATATAAACAGAAAATGTTGTTCGAATTGGCCAAAACAATAAACAGAAAATGTTTTTTGAATAGACCAAAACTATAAGCAGAATTATTTTTTTTAGTTGACCAAAAAGTAAAAACCGAGAATGTCCGTTATGAGCAAAACTATAAACCGACAATGTTGTCCGCAATGGCCAAAACTATTAACCGAAAATGCCCAAAATTGCCAACACTATAAACCGAAAACAATCATATAATCATTAACCACATGCTATGTTAAATGTTAGTTTTAAACAGTAACCAGATAATGGCAGCTTAATTTGTTTCTAGTCGAATACAGAGGGACATTAACAAGATACATTTACTAGTTTGTTGAAATCTAGATTGTTGAAGTATCAGCATCATTTTGCGTTTGTTATTTTTTATATTTCCTTTTTGTACTAAATAAAACCCTACAACAATCCCTCACTTGTTTATTTTAAGAGAGACATTGCAATAAGATATTAATCCCCGCCACGATATCACAGAAATATCGTCGTCGGAAGTGAAGTTAACGGCCACCCTTTAAGCCAACCCAACCTCCAACCAAGGCCTTCAATGAATACAAATATATAATTGGATGATGAGGAATATATTTATACAATATGAAGTAATTTACAAACAATTCATTCTGGTCAACACTATATGTGACAATTAAAGTTATCTTTTAAATATTGAACATTGCTTATAGACCAGGTGTTCTTTACACCGTATCCCCACGACCTCTAGTATGTCCAAAATGGGCTTCAACTTGCCCTTATAATATGACATGTTCGAACATCTGCGAATTGATTAAGGTGTTGGGGGATCAGTTGGTTGATTCTGAGGAGTAATGCGACACTGTGTACCAAATAAAGGACCAGAATGTTCTCCAGCTTGGCAAATCCTCAAGTTAGTTCTTCCAAAGTTCACACATCTCCCTCCAAGTCTCTCCGTACTGTACTGGAAAACAAGAAGGTTAAAGGGTTAAAGGGTTAAAGGGTTAAAGGGTTGTATACATAGTAATAATGGATATACATGTACATGTATATTTATCATTTTATTTCACCTTTTAGTCATTTGCCTTCATGATACACGTCTGGAAATAAAAATAGCATGGTTATCGTTGTAGCTAAAAAAAAAAAACCAAAAACCAAAAAATCCCAACAAATAAGTATGTTTATGTACAAGTGTTTCTTTTATTGCTGCGGGACCGTAGCTTAATTTTATGGGTCACTATAAATGACCATAAGAGCCCAGGTTCCTCAGCTAGTTCCGTTTGGTAACAATTTACTACTACCAGTAGTATCCATATATTCAACTTTATTAACTTGATTTTCCATCTGTTCAGAGATACATGTACCTGTTTCATTTGTAAATCCTGTGGTAAAAACCTCTGATAAATGTTTGTGAAATGTAAATAGTAATTCACAAAGTGTAACACAATTCATTTTCACATGTCGTATTTAATGTTTGCCTTTTGGGCATAGCATTAACAATACAATAAAATAATGTTTCAAAATTGATTTGTATTACTCAATACATGTTTGACCTATATAGAATGTAAAACAAAGTCGAGGTGAAAATCGACATATTTTATTCACCAGACTTTGACCATTTTTGACAATTTCTGCTTACCTTGGTGTCAATTGTCATATTGGGGGTTTATTTATAGTTTGGTCCATGGGGCAGACACCGAAACCCTTAATCACCGTAGGCCGTCGTGGTCGTGATCATATGGTAGTTGGATTTACAACTACATTTGTAATCAGTGCATATAACCACTAACGTTGAGTTCGAATCCCGTTCATAGCGAGGTATATTCGATACAACATTTTGTGATCAAGTTTTTGTCAGCGATTTGCGGCAGGTCGGTGGTTTTCTCCGGGTACTCCGGTTTCATTCACCAATAAAACTGACCGCCACGATATAACTGAAATATTGTTGAAAGTGGATTAAACACTATAACCCTAATCTTAACCCTTAACCACTGGCGAAATTGTCAGACATAATTGTTTATACCATGTCAAAATTTGGTTGTCTCCTGGCAATGACAACAAAAAAGATAGTTCAGCAGTCAGTATTGTATTAAGAAAAGCTTGACGATATCAAAGGGGTAATCAGAAGCCGTAAATAGAAGGAAGACCGACAACACAATGGCCATAAGATAAAAAAGACAAATATTATTTAGGTAGGAGCAACTTTTCAATCCCATAGGATTCAAAACTAATAGTTCCATTCCAAATCTTGTATCAGAGTATTTAGCGTGTATGACTTCCCACAATTATGTATATTTCAAATTATACCAAGTAGATAAGGGGGCGACATCATTAATGCTGGAAATTAAATGAAAACTAGAAAAATGTTGTTTTTGTGGTTAATTCGTTCTTACTTTTGAATAGGTAAAGTGGTAGACTCTTTTCATAATAATGAATTATTCTTATTCTAAATATTTATTTCTTTACATCTAAATTTAGTTTGTTACATATATTTATAGTTCATCTTCTAGACCTCTATAGTTTCTTACTTACAATCTTTGCTTTTACTTTATATTTTAGCTTATTATTTATTCTCTGATTGGCTAATTAGTCACATGTCTTCAAATCTGGAATATGATTGGGTAATGAGATAAGGCCCAAGATATTCTTTAGATTTGTGGAAAAACTAATGACGCGTCTAATCTTTTAAAGTTAAAACTATATATTCTCGATCACAACAAAAATATATGGACGGTTTATTCACAATTAACAAAATCAATTACTGGTTTTTCTATTCTCTTAATTACTAGATATTAATCTGCAAGTTTTCCAACTAGAATCGACGACGGAATATGTGATTATTTAGCCCAGATCATCCCATAGCAACAATATTAAACAATCGAAATATATGTACACCAATACTACCAGCCCAAAAATGTCAAAATCCATCATCTTTTGCAATAGCAAATAGAAACATCATACTGAAAGAATCTTGAATTATCAAATAAGCATTTCTGTTAATTCAGATCAGACCTATCACCGTCAAACTAATCAATGGTCAGGCAGTCATCCTGTATTAATCACCAATTCTGTCTCTAGCAGTTCTTAAGAGGGTTTTACACATGGATATGGCTGTTGTGAATACTTCCATATACATGCTTGGTAGAGAACGTTAGAAAATACTGGAGTGGCAATCAAGAATGGTATTGGACAATCCAAGGAAAGTGGCAACAAATTTGACATGAATTCAATAGATTCGAGCAACCACAAACCAGTGGTGCAATACACTTGTTTCTCTTCACACCTTTAATGTTGATTCAAGTAACGCCTTCGTCAGAAAGGGTTGAGATGCACTCATAGTATGAATCATGTAACTGGAAAGTCTATTGAAGACATAAATGTATTAGAAATAATGGACGGTTTTCCAGCTCATAGAAATGCCAATAATGTTAGATGTGACTTGTTCAGACAAATAATTTAATGATTTCGTCACAAACCTACTATTTGTATATCTAGCGGGATAGACCTCCTAAAAGTCTCAAGCCTCCACGTAAAACATATACTAGTCCTCCAAAACATATTACCAAACATATATATGGAAGTCTCGACGGCAGCTTTATATACCGTAAATCGGGATATTTTGGCTGTGGTTATATTTTGGTGTTTTTGGCGCCTATCTTAAAAGTGCCAAAATTAAACTCACTAAAATAAAACCTCAACCAAAAAATAAAGCTCCAAAATATAATTTCAAATACTCTTGTTTCAGCTTGACATGTACATTCTCCGTCATAAATTTACAGTTCAAAATATTTTATACTACATGTATGCTAAAAGTGCTCACTATGCGACAATTTACGTTTCCATTACCTGTTATTTATAAATATGGTGAGTAGATATCGGAATTGTTTGTAGTTAGTAAAAAATTGTCAGTTAGATGTATGTACTTTGAACGTACATGTATGGATATGTTTTCCAAGTCTATATTGATTTTTTTTTAAGCCGAAACCACAGAATTTGCTACTTGAAAGCAGCAATGTTGACCAACGCAGTCGATCTTTGCAACGATGAACTTGATAAAATATACAGTTCAACATGTTCAAGTACATGTAGTGAGACTGAATCTACTCCCAAATCTTCTAAAAGGGGAACATATCAGATTCTGTTGTTACTAGCTAGCAGGACACAACGCGTGCCCTGCAACAATCACATATCGTGTCGTGACATCTGCTCGGTCATGCAATGAAGTCGGTCATTTGTTTTGATTTACTATTCTCGCGCAGCACGAGGCCAATGACGTCATTCCGTATGTTTATAACGTATATAGACGCAGAAGCAGTGTTTTAAAACTTGAAGATTATAAAATTCGATTAAAACAAGTAAGATTGAATTGAACAAATTTCATGCAAGTAAAAAAGCACCTTTTTACTAATGTCCTTTTTACCTGGTCATTCTGCCTGTGAAATGTATTTTAAGCGATGGTATTCCCCAAACATTTTTATATTTCCGGTTTGTTGACATTTATATTTTGGTTGTTTCGAATCATGTCAATTCCGACCACGTTCCGTCTTTTTCGAATAGGGATCATTCACCAAATTTCTTTCGACAGACGACGCTGTTGTTCCATAAGTGGTTAGCGGAACGTTTTAATCTCGATGACGCTTGAATTGTTAACGTTAGGTACAAGGACACGTCAATATATAATGCCCTTATAACATGACTAGGACAATTCTGTACATTTCGTTCAGAAACAAAACTGTTTTCACGACTTTATTTTATTTTATAAATTATAACACTATTGTACAAGTTAGATAAACTACTATGAAACAAAAGAAGTTACCCGTATTGCGGGATATTCAATACGGGCCGCTTCTTTTTTTTAATAGTACTGTATACTTACAACCATTGCGCTGGAACAGTTGACTACAGTACGACAGGGATATTAGGTTATTAATTAAATTCCTAACGGTGTATACGTGTATCACATTTCATTTCTTTGCATTAGCATTAGGGGAAAAGGGTGTATTTTACTCTGATAAAAAGATTTCGATGCTACATTTTTGTACCTGAAAAAAAAAATGCACTCTGAAACAGAATTGTTGTTCTGGGGAAAAAATGTCCCTTTATGACTAATAATAAAAATCTGGGTAAAAGGATAAAAAATCAAAACCATACATGTACAATACACAGGAACACAACAAATTCATTTATACCTTTAGGCAGTAATATACAATTTTCAACAAACACAAAAAGAACAAGTAATAATAAAAAAAAA
>MJUT01054127.1:519414-553155 GCA_002080005.1 Gigantidas platifrons | reverse complement strand
GATATTAAATGTGATTAAAATAATGAAATCAGTCATTAATTGTTTTACAAAAGTATGACAGAATGTAGTCAGTCTAATAGATTGTATTGACAAAAGCAAAAACACCAAATTCACTGGATTAAATACTTTATTTTATGGGTAAGCAAGTTTAATATTTGCATCATGAATTAATTTTTAATGCTGCAATTTCAAACTATTTAAAAAGACATCTTTTGAAATTTTTCAGACAAAACAATTACACCGAAAACTCTAAAATACTGTACTTTCTTAATCTGGTTTACTTTTTAAGTTTAGTTGGCCTATGACAAAAGCATGTGCTTTATTGACCTTTGACCGGCCTTATGTGACGTAATAGGACGCCATTTGGAAAAAGGAGAGTAAACAAATATGGGTCAGTGTGTTATTATTATCGATCTTTTTTCCATGGAACTTTACACATGTGAGCAAGAATAGATGAGGAACATAATTGCAAAGAAAAAAATGTTTACTTTTCAAACATGAAAAAAATAACTAAACATTATCCAATGACTGACCGACTTATTGTCACACGGGGATATTAAATACACAACAAAAACACGTCTGCTGCCATTTCATTTATTAAAGAGAAGATAAAACATTAAAACTGTCCGGAACGCCCCCAGCGATTCCGGAAAATTATATTATTTTACCCGTGACTTCATCAACCAGAATTTAGGACCCGGGTTCTCCACCATGTTACGAGCCAGCAGGACACAACACGTGCCCTGCAACAATCACATATTAAATACACAACAAAAACGCGTCTGCTGCCATTTCATTTATTAAAGAGAAGATAAAACATCGAAACTGTCCGGAACGCCCCAGCGATTCCGGACAATTATATTATTTTACCCGTGACTTCATCAACCAGAATTTAGGAATATAACACTGTCACCAATTGACCGCGCCGAAGTTGGAAAATACGCATCGCAGTATTCCACTCCGCAGACCATTGCTCATTTTACAGACCGATTCCAATTAAAGTCTACTTCGGTTAGAAACTTAAAATCAAAATATTTGAAGGAATTATCAAGAAAACGCAAATTATTTGATGAATCGGACAGTTCCGAATGTGACATTAATGTATTGAACGGGGGAAACGGCCTTATACTGGGTCATGAATTGGACAATAAAGTAAAACATTTGATTGTTGAACTAAGAAACAAAGGAGGAAACGTAAATTCTCGTATAGTGTGAGCACTTGCCAAAGGTGTCGTCAAAGCTCACGGCAGGACTTTATTACTTGAAAATGGTGGAAGTATTGAAATAACAAGAGACTGGTCCCTTTCCTTGTTAAAACGTATGAATATGGTAAAAAGAAGGGGCAATACAACTGCAAAACCTGTTATTAAAGATTTTGAAGAACGGAAAACAAAATATTTTAAGGAAATTAAAACCCTTGTTGATAAGCATGCTATCCCCCTGCACTTATCATAAATTGGGACCATACTGGTATTCATTTAGTGCCTGTAAGCCGTTGGACAATGGCCGAGAAGGGAAGCGATAAAGTCGAAATAATTGGCCGTATTTTATATACCATCTACTGTCGTAATTGTATGTTTAATACATGATGATTGGTTGACCATATTGGTTGGTTGTGTGGTGATATGTAATCTGAACTTCTCATTTCAAAGGACAGAACTTGCTGGCTCAGATGCTGATGGTGACACGAAGAGGACGATCAGATTGAGAATGAAAATTTACTTGATGTGATGTTTAGTGAAGATGAAGAGTTGAATCACCGGTCAAATTATACTGTTAACACACAACAGTGATATTTCATTATGATGTTTCTATTTTGTATGTGATGAGGTACAATACATGATCATTTGTTGTCAGATGCAACATATGATGAATTCTGAATATGAATGTGCTGATAATGGTCTACATATATAGCTTTGTACAGAACAAACAGTCGGCATTCCTATCTTTCCTTAACCGTGCTCCTCTTCTCGCCGACTTGTTCCTTTATTCGTATGATACAGACTTCACACAACACAACACAGAAAACAAAAAAGATGAGTAGAAGCTATCCCGATCTTTTAATTTCACGTTCTGCTATATAGATGATGTCATTTAACTAAATAGGTCTAAGTGTGGTGGTAAGTAGATTGCATCTATCCCATTCAGCTTGTAATAAAGGCGGCCACAGATACAGATAGGTCACTAATGACCACGGATATGCTGTATTTGACATAAACACATTCCCGTTCTGTTCTCATTCATGACTGATTACTGGGTTTGTAACAGGTCTAATACAACGGGTGCCACTTGTTGAGAAGTGACGCATTACCCTTCCGGGGCACATGTGTTCACTGTGTTTAGTAGGCTCATGTTGTGCATGTCCTCCAATTATATGTCTTCATATTTCTAATTCGGTGTTGTGATGTCCGCTACAATATCCGCTTAAAACGATATTCGGTTTGTCTACCCTCATTAGTTTTAAAGGAGATTCACGTTTTATTTATGTTGTTTTGTATTTATTTACTGATACTGGTGTCCAACAAGATTTTCATATCCATGATGTTCGTTCACTGTAACAGTAACCCGATAGGTGTTACTATTGGAGCAGTAACTGCTACCCTTCCAGAGCACCTGGGTTCACCCTTTTTGTGGGTTCGTGTTGCTCAATATTTTGTCTTCTGTGAAGAATTTTCTAAATCATTTCCCTATATCATGTGGTTGAACAATTCTGTAGGAGGTAAGGTTTTCAGTAATTGGGCCACAAACTCATTTTGCGTTTGAACAATTCTGTAGGAGGTAAGGTTTTCAGTAATTGGGCCACGAACTAATATTGCGTCCTATTCAAATTGTGCTTTGCATTTCAATAATTTACTAGCTCCATAATTTGAAATCAAAACAATGTATTTTGCAGGTCAATATGAACCCCCCTCCCCCAAGTTAATGTTAACAACCATGATTGCTGTTAGGGTAAATTGGTGTTCATTTGGAAATTTTCCTGTAATTTTCGTGACGTACAAGATATATTTAATGAGCAGTACAAGTGTAGTACATGTAGATTGTATAAGTAGAAAGGTTTGTGTAAGTCTCCAAATACACACACGATATGATAACTAGCATGCAATAGATCGGAGGCTTGTGGCATGGAATTATCCCCCTTTTTAAATGTTCTGTTTATTTTCAATAACATTTCTTGACCATTACCGTAATTTAACGTTTTCCACATCCATACAGTCTTGCGGTAACAACAACTTACATGTCCCGGTGCTCTCTATGACACAACACCAAATTAATAACGCGTCATACGCACTAAATCTGATATCCAAGTTACTTATTAATGGTGCCGTGTGCAAGCACTGGCATGACCACATCATTTCACTAAGAGGAGAGATTGGTCCATAAAACTAGCTTAATCCCGCCTCTTTTTTTGATTGATGTGACTGTACCAAGCCAGGAATGAGAGTGGTCATATATTTGTGTTTTAGGGTAACGATTTTACCCCTTTCTACTATTTTTGTATTGGGTTTTGGAGCTGTTCCGACGTGTGGTATTTTTTATTTTATTATTTTTTTCTTCCAACATACATTTTATTCATAACTTAGAGGCCCCTGTTAGTTATTCAGTGTGGTATATATTTTTTTTCTTCCAACATACATTTTATTCATACCACCTATTTTTACAGTAACATATAAACAGCCTAGGGTATCTTAACTTAAGGGCCCTTGTTAGTTATTGGTATTTTTTGTTTTTCATTTTATTCAAAGAAAATTAAATGAACAATTTTTTTATTTTTCGGTTAAAACATGAAGTGAAAAAAGTGCATTTCGCTTTTTCGCACTTTTTCGCTTAACCTACTACTTCTATTTGTTATAAAGGAAACAAAATAATAAGGAAAAACTTTAATTAAATTATTTACTTACTGTTTCAACATCAACGTAACATTCCACATCGTCAGGTGAAGGTGTATCTGGAGCAAATCTTGCTATCTCTGCCGGACTTAGAAAACCATCACTGGCAGCCTCTATCAATGCTTGATAACTAGGGTTCATTGTGCCCTGTGGACAAAATAATATTGTCATTGCTAAAACGTAGATATCTAATTGAGTTCTTAAAGGCAGTCCTGCTTATATATTTGTGCACTCGTGAAATTATATTGATGAAGGATGCCAATAAACGAAACCTGGAGCATATACTACTTGACTCATGGAAATATATTGAGGAAGTAGAAGTATACGTTTCCCATCAGATAAGCACTTAAAAAGTTACGGTTCCTCAGTTACCAAATGGATAATTCTAACGTTTCTCATAGCACAACCTGATAAAAATGTACCTATAGATAGACATCAGTTTCCAAAATGTGTAGCACTAGCTTCCTTCTCACCAACCTGGCAAACACTTACCAGACCCCAGTATCACGTGTAGATAGCACTAATGTCTCTATAATAAATTTACCCGACCTCCATTTCCTACAAGTAAAGCACTTCGCTATATTATAATACCTGATATAAACTTGTCTTAAAGGTACAAAGATACCAAAGGGGTAATCAGAAGCCATGAATCGAAGAAGGACAAGCAATTGCCAAAGGAAAAAGGACAAACGATTATTCACAAAAAAAAACTAGATTGACCGGAAAGGTAAGCAGTACTCCACCAGAAATTTGTATTTCCTATTTTTTAGCACTAACTTCGCTCTTATAATACATCCTGATAACCTTGTTGATCCAATTTAGTACTAACCCTATCTAAGCATACAGTCTGATAGAAAGATTACATATCTTCTCTTCCCATCACTTGACCACTAAAATCTCTATAATCTAATAAAAATTAATATAATTCACAGGACCTCAGTTTCCACCAGTTAAACACTAACCTTTCTTTTACCATACAGCCTGATAAATAATATCCATCAGTTAAGAAATAATCTCTGTCCTAGCACACACCATGATTAACACTCGACTGGCCTCCGTTTCTCATCAGTTTAGCAATAATCTCTCTCGATGATACAACTTTGTAAAAACTTACGTAACCTACGTTTTCCAACAGTAAGCACTAACGTCTCTCTTATACAACCTGATGAAAACTTGCCTTCCCTCCAATTCCTCATCCGTTGAGAGAATCAAATCTCTCTAATCATACTGTCTGATAAAAGATAACTTGGTCTCTATTTCCCACCTGCGTAGCACTAACTTCGTGCTCATACAACCAACCGCCTCGTTGGTGGTGTACTGGTAAGCCAAAGACAAATGGTATTTGCTGCTTCTCTGCTTTTGTTTCTATAGACTAACGCTATAAAACCGAATTCGGTATGTCGGTCTATTACTAAATAGACATCATCGTCAAAAGATAGACATGGTATCGGCTGAAACACAATATAGGGCTCGTACTCAAAAGTAATGTGTTATGTGCAATATTAACCTACTTCCATTGAATTTTAAGGTATCACTCTAACATCATGTTTTGGACGGTGAAACACAGAAGTTGCATACAAAATTTCAAGAAGATATCTTTCATAGTTTTTGAGTAACCAGCAAAAGGGTACCGAAAAATTTGCACAAATAAGGCGTTATGCTGTTGCACTTGAAATTTGTTTATTTTTACACCAAAATTTACTTTTCAAAATAGGAAAACAACAAAACTATTATAATATAAATCTTTCGAAAAATTAATCAGGATTAATTTGATACCAAATTCATGAAAATCGGACATCAATTGGAGAAATCATCAGGCTTTATCCAAAAGGTATGTTTCTACAAGAAATCTGTAGGGTCCGTAACCAGTAAAATAATCTTCTAGAAAACACTGTCAAAAGATTGATATTTTCATGTTTGAAAACGTAAAATACACAGAGTAGTTATAATCAGTCAAAATATGAACAATTGTAGACAGAATAAAAACTGCAGAACAGAAAATATGGTTACGGACACTACAAAAACCATGTAACTATATTTAAGGGTGTAATTATAATCTTGTGTGAATAAATGTTAATTAGAAAGAGAAATAACAAGTAATTTTGAGTAATCTTAACATCATACCAACTTCAGACATTATAGATCATAGAAAACATGTTGCTTTTAAAAATAACAGTACTTGAATTTTCAGCTCTGCTGCAACACTACATTGTCCTTTATTGTGTTTTACCCGTATAGCTTTAAAATTGCTCTCGCGGCATTACACAACCATCACGCACTCAATACAATACCAAACAACATGACAGCATTGCCAGATATCGGATTCCCATCTGCATAGCTCCTACTTCTATGTTGTAAGGCATTATACAATCTGATAAAAAACAACACTTACTTGACCTGCGTTTCCTATCTGTGTAGCACTAACTACCCTCTTGTCTGAAACCCGGATCCCCTCACGACAAAAATATGAAGAGAAAAACCCAAGAAACACGGACACTCTTATCACCTGTTCCATTTTTGATACTTTCTTCAAGTGAATGAGTTTTTTTTCCTAAAAACAATCTGTGTTCATATTTGATGATTGATCGTCCAATGAACTTCTTTACCCCCGCAATGTTGCTATCAGTAGATCACTAATTATGATACATTCTGTTATATGAAATATTACACCATGTTCTACCTTTTGATAAGAAGTGTAATGTCATTAACGCCATAATGATATGGTGTAAATTGCGGAAAAGATCCAGGCGATATACATAAATGGAACAATTACCCACCTTTCTCAATGCAAATACATCCGATATTATCTTGGTATCAGATATTTAGGGGAAAACGGTACATTTATAATGAAATTAATTGTTTCAAAATGCAGATAAAAACATGTTATTGAAATAAACGTTAAGGACGATCGGTTTGTTTTCTGGTAAAACTTGTTAATGTGTTATAGGTTTAGAAGGACTTGTTTTTCAGGCAAAACATGACATAAAAGTACATATATTCTTAAATATATCTGGTAACAAACTTTCAGATTCAGTAGTTTGTCACTAAACCATTTCTATACAACGCAATAATTTAGAGTTTGCAAAATGGGCTCTATATGTATATATATATATATATGTCTTTGTAGATATTGATATAGATGAAAAAACATGCTAAAGAAAGAAGATATCCCATTTACTACCTCAGACAGAAGGGAAAATTAAGAAATATGGACAATCCAGAGAAACATGCAACATGGAACACAAGACACACAATGATGACAAAAAAATCGGAACACAGAAAACTTAACTAAAGAGGAACACCCACCCCACCAAAAATCCTGTGGATGAACCCAGCTGCACGTGAAGGGAAGGTAGTGCCTGTTTCTTATAAGACAACCCACCAACAATCCTTTGGTGAACCCAGATGCTCGTGAAGGGAAGGCAGTTCCTGTTTCTTATAAGACACCCCACCAACAATCCTTTGGGTGAACCCAGCTGCTCGTGAATGGAAGGTAGTGCCTGTTTCTTATAAGACAACCCACCAACAATCCTTTGTGTGAACCCAGCTGTTCGTGAAGGGAATGTAGTTCCTGTTTCTTATAAGACACCCCACCAACAATCATTTGGGTGAATCCATGTGCTCTCGAAAGGAAGGTAGTTCCTGTTTCTTATAAGACACCCCACCAACAATCCTTTAGGTGAACCCAGGTGCTCTCGAAGGGAAGGTAGGTCCTGTTTCTTATAAGACACCCCACCAAAAATCCTTTCGATGAACCCAGGTGCTCTCGAAAAGAAGGTAGTTCCTGTTTCTTATAAGACACCCCACCAACAATCCTTTGTGTGAACTCAGGTGTTCGCGAAGAGAAGGTAGTTCCAGTTTCTTATAAGACACCCCACAAAAAATCCTTCGGGTGAATCCAGGTGCCCTCGAAGAGCAGGTAGTTCCGGTTTCTTACAAGACACACCACCAAAAATCCTTTGGATGAACCCAGGGGCTTTCGAAGGGAAGATAGTTCCTGTTTCTTATAAGACACCCCACCAAAAATCCTTTGGGTGAACACATGGGCTCTCGAAGGGAAGGTAGTTCCTGTTTCTTATAAGACACCCCATCAAAAATCCTTTGGGTGAACACATGGGCTCTCGAAGGGAAGGTAGTTCCTGTTTCTTATGAGACATCCAACCAAAAAACCTTTGGATGAACCCAGGGGCTCTCGAAGGGAAGGTAGTTCCTGTTTCTTATTAGACACCCAAAAAAAATCCTTTGGATGAACCCATGTGCTCTCGAGAGAAGGTAGTTCCTGTTTTTTATAAGACACCCCACCAAAAATCCTTTGGGTGAACCCAGGTAAGGTAGTTCCTGTTTCTTATAAGACACCCCACCAAAAATCCTTTGGATGAACCCAGGTGCTTTTGAAGATAGTTCCTGTATCTTATAAGACCCCCCATCAAAAATCCTTCGTGTGAATCCAGGGGTTCTCGAAGGGAAGGTAGTTCCTGTTTCTTATAAGACACCCCATCAAAAATCCTTTGTGTGAACCCAGGGGCTCTCGAAGGGAATGTAGTTCCTGTTTCTTATAAGACACCCCACCAAAAATCCTTTGGGTGAACACATGAGTTCTCGAAGGGAAGGTAGTTCCTGTTTCTTATAAGACACACCACCAAAAATCCTTTGGATGAACCCAGGAACTCTCGAAGAGAAGGTAGTTCCTGTTTCTTATAAGACACCCCACCAAAAAGCCTTTGGATGAACCCAGGTGCTCTCGAAGAGAAGGTAGTTCCTGTTTCTTATAAGACACCCCACCAAAAATCATTTGGGTGAACCCATGTGCTCTCGAAGGGAAGGGAGTTCCCGCTTCTTATAAGACACACCACCAACAATTCTTTGGATGAACCCAGGTGCTCTAAAAGGGAAGATAGTTCCTGTTTCTTATAAGACACCCCACCAAAAATTCCTTGGATGAACCCAGGAGCCCTCGAAGAGCAGGTAGTTCCTGTTTCTTAGAAGACACACCACCAACAATCCTTTGTGTGAACCCAGGGGCTCTCGAAGGGAAGGTAGTTCCTGTTTCTTATAAGACACCCATCAAAAATCCTTTGGGTGAACACATGGGCTCTCGAAGGGAAGGTAGTTCCTGTTTCTTATGAGACATCCAACCAAAAATCCTTTGGATGAACCCAGGGGCTCTCGAAGGGAAGGTAGTTCCTGTTTCTTATTAGACACCCTACAAAAATCCTTTGGATGAACCCATGTGCTCTCGAGAGAAGGTAGTTCCTGTTTCTTATAAGACACCCCACCAAAAATCCTTTGGGTGAACCCAGGAAAGGTAGTTCCTGTTTCTTATAAGACACCCCACCAAAAATCCTTTGGATGAACCCAGGTGCTCTTGAAGATAGTTCCTGTATCTTATAAGACCCCCCATCAAAAATCCTTCGTGTGAATCCAGGGGTTCTCGAAGGGAAGGTAGTTCCTGTTTCTTATAAGACACCCCATCAAAAATCCTTTGTGTCAACCCAGGGGCTCTCGAAGGGAATGTAGTTCCTGTTTCTTATAAGACACCCCACCAAAAATCCTTTGGGTGAACACATGAGTTCTCGAAGGGAAGGTAGTTCCTGTTTCTTGTAAGACACACCACCAAAAATCCTTTGGATGAATCCAGGAACTCTCGAAGAGAAGGTAGTTCCTGTTTCTTATAAGACCCCCCATCAAAAATCCTTCGTGTGAATCCAGGGGTTATCGAAGGGAAGGTAGTTCCTGTTTCTTATAAGACACCCCATCAAAAATCCTTTGTGTCAACCCAGGGGCTCTCGAAGGGAATGTAGTTCCTGTTTCTTATAAGACACCCCACCAAAAATCCTTTGGGTGAACACATGAGTTCTCGAAGGGAAGGTAGTTCCTGTTTCTTATAAGACACACCACCAAAAATCCTTTGGATGAATCCAGGAACTCTCGAAGAGAAGGTAGTTCCTGTTTCTTATAAGACATCCCACAAAAAAGCCTTTGGATGAACCCAGGTTCTCTCGAAGAGAAGGTAGTTCCTGTTTCTTATAAGACACCCCACCAAAATTCCTTTGGGTGAACCCAGGTGCTCTCGAAGGGAAGGGAGTTCCTGTTTCTTATAGGACACACCACCAAAAATTCTTTGGATGAACCCAGGTGATCTGGAAGAGAAGGTAGTTCC
The DNA here is from genome assembly GCA_002080005.1 of Gigantidas platifrons. Taxonomy (NCBI): domain Eukaryota; kingdom Metazoa; phylum Mollusca; class Bivalvia; order Mytilida; family Modiolidae; genus Gigantidas; species Gigantidas platifrons. The sequence continues at coordinate 543,108 of MJUT01054127.1, read as the reverse complement.
TGTTTCTTATAAGACACCGAACCAAAAATCCTTTGGATGAACCCAGGTGTTATCGAAGGGAAGGTAGTTCCTGTTTCTTATATGACACCCCACCAAAAATCATTTGGGTGAACACATGTGCTCTCGAAGAGAAGGTAGTTCCTGTTTCTTATAAGACACCCCACCAAAAAGCCTTTGGATGAACCCAGGTGCTCTCGAAGAGAAGGTACTTCCTGTTTCTTATAAGACACCCCACCAAAAATCAATTGGGTGAACCCATGTGCTCTCGAAGGGAAGGGAGTTCCCGTTTCTTATAAGACACACCACCAAAAATTCTTTGGATGAACCCAGGTGCTCTAAAAGGGAAGATAGTTCCTGTTTCTTATAAGACACCCCACCAAATATCCTTTGATTTAACCCAGGTGCTCTTGAAGAGAGGGTAGTTCCTGTTTCTTATAAGACACCCCATCAAAAATCCTTTGGGTGAATCCAGGGTCTCTCGGAGGGAAGGTAGTTCTTGTTTCTTATAAGACACCCAACCAAAAATCCTTTGGATGAACCCAGGTGCTCTCGAAGAGAATGTAGTTCCTGTTTCTTATAAGACACCCCACCAAAAATCCTTTGGATGAACCCAGGTACTCTTGAAGATAGTTCCTTTTTCTTATAAAACCCCCCACCAAAAATCCTTTGTGTGAATCCAGGGGCTCTCGAAGGGAAGGTAGTTCCTATTTCTTATAAGCCATCCCACCAAAAATCCTTTGGATGAACCCAGGTGCTCTTGAAGATAGTTCCTGTTTCTTATAAGACCCCCCACCAAAAATCCTTTGTGTGAATCCAGGGGCTCTCGAAGGGAAGGTAGTTCCTATTTCTTATAAGCCACCCCACCAAAAATCCTTTGGATGAACCCAGGTGCTCTTGAAGATAGTTCCTGTTTCTTATAAGACCCCTCACCAAAAATCCTTTGTGTGAATCCAGGGGCTCTCAAAGGAAAGGTAGTCCCTGTTTCTTATAAGACACCAAGCCAAAAATCCTTTGGATGAACCCAGGGGCTCTCGAAGGGAAGGTAGTTCCAGTTTCTTATAAGACACCCCACCAAAAATTCCTTGGATGAACCCAGGAGCCCTCGAAGAGCAGGTAGTTCCTGTGTCTTAGAAGACACACCACCAAAAATCCTTTGTGTGAACCCAGGGGCTCTCGAAGGGAAGGTAGTTCCTGTTTCTTATAAGACACCCCACCAAAAATCCTTTGTGTGACCCTAGGTAAGGTAGTTCCTGTTTCTTATAAGACACCCCACCAAAAATCCTTTTGGTGAACGCAGGTGCTCTCGAAGGGAAGGTAGTGCCTGTTTCTTATAAGACACCCAACCAAAAATCCTTTGGATGAACCCAGGGGCTCTCGAAGGGAAGGTAGTTCCTGTTTCTTATTAGACACCCTACAAAAAATCCTTTGGATGAACCCAGGTGCTCTCGAGAGAAGGTAGTTCCTGTTTCTTATGAGACACCCCACCAAGAATCCTTTGGATGAACCCAGGTGTTATCGAAGGGAAGGTAGTTCCTGTTTCTTATATGACACCCCACCAAAAATCCTTTGGATGAACCCAGGTGCTCTTGAAGATAGTTCCTGTATCTTATTAGACCCCCCATCAAAAATCCTTCGTGTGAATCCAGGGGTTCTCGAAGGGAAGGTAGTTCCTGTTTCTTATAAGACACCCCATCAAAAATCCTTTGTGTGAACCCAGGGGCTCTCGAAGGGAAGGTAGTTCCTGTTTCTTATAAGACTCCCCACCAAAAATCCTTTGTGTGAATCCAGGGGCTCTCAAAGGGAAGTTAGTCCCTGTTTCTTATAAGACACCAAGCCAAAAATCCTTTGGATGAACCCAGGGGCTCTCGAAGGGAAGGTAGTTCCAGTTTCTTATAAGACACCCCACCAAAAATTCCTTGGATGAACCCAGGAGCCCTCGAAGAGCAGGTAGTTCCTGTTTCTTAGAAGACACACCACCAAAAATCCTTTGTGTGAACCCAGGGGCTCTCGAAGGGAAGGTAGTTCCTGTTTCTTATAAGACACCCCACCAAAAATCCTTTGTGTGACCCTAGGTAAGGTAGTTTCTGTTTCTTATAAGACACCCTACCAAAAATCCTTTTGGTGAACGCAGGTGCTCTCGAAGGGAAGTTAGTCCCTGTTTCTTATAAGACACCAAACCAAAAATCCTTTGGATGAACCCAGGGGCTCTCGAAGGGAAGGTAGTTCCTGTTTCTTATAAGACACCCCACCAAAAATTCCTTGGATGAACCCAGGAGCCCTCGAAGAGCAGGTAGTTCCTGTTTCTGAGAAGACACACCACCAAAAATCCTTTGTGTGAACCCAGGGGCTCTCGAAGGTAAGGTAGTTCCTGTTTCTTATAAGACACCCCACCAAAAATCCTTTGGATGAACACAGGTGCTCATGAAGATAGTTCCTGTTTCTTATAAGATCCTCCATCAAAAATCCTTCGTGTGAATCCAGGGGTTCTCGAAGGGAAGGTAGTTCCTGTTTCTTATAAGACACCCCACCAAAAATCCTTTGTGTGAACCCAGGGGCTCTCGAAGGGAAGGTAGTTCCTGTTTCTTATAAGACAACCCACCAAAAATCCTTTGGGTGAACACATGGGTTCTCGAAGGGAAGGTAGTTCCTGTTTCTTATAAGACACACCACCAAAAATCCTTTGGATGAACCCAGGAACGCTCGAAGAGAAGGTAGTTCCTGTTTCTTATAAGACACCCCACCAAAAAGCCTTTGGATGAACCCAGGTGCTCTCGAAGAGAAGGTAGTTCCTGTTTCTTATAAGAAAACCCACCAAAATTCCTTTGGGTGAACCCAGGTGCTCTCGAAGGGAAGGGGGTTCCTGTTTCTTATAGGACACACCACCAAAATTCTTTGGATGAACCCAGGTGCTCTCGAAGAGAATGTAGTTCCTGTTTCTTATAAGAAACCCAACCAAAGAGCCTTTGGATGAACCCAGGTGCTCTCGAAGAGAAGGTAGTTCCTGTTTCTTATAAGACAACCCACCAAAATTCCTTTGGGTGAACCCAGGTGCTCTCGAAGGGAAGGGAGTTCCTGTTTCTTATAGGACACACCACCACAAATTCTTTGGATGAACCCAGGTGCTCTCGAAGAGAAGGTAGTTCCTTTTTCTTATAAGACACCCAACCAAAAATCCTTTGGATGAACCCAGGTGTTATCGAAGGGAAGGTAGTTCCTGTTTCTTATATGACACCACACCAAAATCCTTTGGGTGAACACAGGTGCTCTCGAGGGGAAGGTAGTTCCTGTTTCTTATAAAACATCCAACCAAAACTCCTTTGGGTGACTCCAGGTGCTCGCAAATGGAAGGTAGTTCCTGTTTCTTATAAGACACCATCGTGTTACCCATAATGCAAATCCTGTAAGTGAATTGTTATAGGGGACTATTGTATCTGTAACTAGATGAACACGATGGCACTAGTGGAGCAGGAACTACCTACCCTTCCGGAGCACCTGAGTTCACCCCCGGTTTTTAGTGGGGTTCATGTTACTCGATCTTTAGTTTTATATGTATGTTTTGTTGATCATTGTCCTTTTGTACTTTTTCGTTTGGCCATTGTGTTGTCTGTTCTTCGATATACGGATTCTGATTGCCCCTTTGGTGTCTTCAAACTCTTCTTGTATACACCTATAATGGCTTTAAATACATGTACACCATAGATTTATTGACGTCACGTGATAGCAGATTTGAAGCTCTCAATGCTTATTGTGCCCACCAATGTGTCTTCTAGATGATCAGTGTTTTACTAAAAAAATGTTTGACTATCACTGGTTTTTCTTTGTAAATCAAAGCACTTTGAATTGTTCCTGGCTGATTTTTCGACAAAGTTGCTAGATTGATATTTCTCGAAATTCGTTGCCATTATCGATCTCTTTGGTCGGGTTTTATTTCAGCAGTCCCTGGAGCGAGAACGAAAACCAGCCACTCAACCACTTTGTACAGAAATATAGGTTTTTGACTAGTGTGTCTAGTCTGAAGGTTCTAGTTGTAGTTCTTGATGACTTATGTTTGAGACCATCCTTCTTCTCTAGATTTGTAGTCTCCTGCTATGAATCTCGCTGCCTGTCGTTGGATTCTGTTAAGTTTGTTGATATTGGTAGCCATGTAGGGATATCGATGCCATACTATTGCACAATATTCGATCGTTGGTCGTACTAGTGAAATATATGCTGTTTTCCTACATTCTTGTATAGGCAATATCGCAGATGTAACATTTTTGGCATTGAAGAACATTTCCCGGTCGTTAGTCCATTCTTCTTGGTTTTTGATATCTTCTTGTAGACTTTCGTGATTTTCTTCTTTGTAGAGTAAGTCATCTGCCAAGTCTTACTGAAGATTTTACTGCATCTAGAAGGTCTGATGTTATGAAAAGTTTGAAGATACCAAAGCTAATTGCAAGGGGTAATTAGAAGTCGGAAATCGAAGGAAAAACAATATAATGGCATACAAACCAACATTTCACAGAAAACTAATGATTGAGAAACACGACCCCAAAACTCAGGTGTTCCTATAGCTATTTATCACATAGCTGAATTGGTCTAGGCGACTAGTGACGATGTATATCCCAGATGAGTTGGTATATGGGAGGGACTTATGATGACATTTACCACAGAGGTGAATTGGTCTAAGGGATGGACTTATGATGACATGTACCACAGAGGTCAATTGGTCTAGGTAAGGGACTTATGATGATATGTACCACAGAGGTGAATTGGTCCAGGGGACTGCTTAAGCTATGTATCACAATAGCTAGGTCTAAGGGATTATGACTGATGTTTCTCCTCCCTTAGGCATAGGTGACCCTGGCCAATTTTGCTAACCTGTTTAGGCCCTTTGGTTTTCTTTATTCCCAAAGATTTTAAAATTATTTGGCTTTCCAAAGAAGAGTTTGAAGATACCAAAGGGATTATCAGAATCCGTATATCGAAGAACAGACAAAGAAAAAGTACAAAAGGACAAACAACCATCTACAAAACTTTCGATTTTGAGTGAACTTTATCGTTATTCCAGAAATGTTGTGTGCACTAACAAAATGTTGAAGATATCAAAGAGGCAATCAATAACAGTTATTTGTAAAAAGGACGGACAATACAATGGCCAAAAAATTATCTACATCACACTACATAGAAAACTAAAGATTGAGCAGCATGAACCCCACTAAAAACTGGGGTGAATTCATATGTTCCAGAAGGGTAGGAAGTTCCTGTTCCACTTGAGGTGCCTGTCGTGTTACTCTTTATCCAAACCCGGTGATAAGTGATGAATGAGGAAAGGACCGGATTGTGATTACAACAAACAACATATCCCATGTCAACTGTGACACAGATATTCTGTAACCGTTAACCAAGTCATGGTGACGACTATAAAACTTTTGAAGTAATAACTCAAACATAACCATTAGGAAACCTAGGTTCAGTAGCTTCTATGATATCTACGCTTTCATGTATTGTAGCATGCAGATAAATGACTTGGTCTAGGGGACCACTGATGTTATGTATCATGCAGATAAATTGGCTAGGGGCTAGTGATGCTATGCTTCACATAGATGACTTGGTCTAGGGGACCACTGATGTTATGTATCATGCAGATAAATTGGCTAGGGGGCTAGTGATGCTATGCTTCACACAGATGACTTGGTCTAGGGGACCACCGATATTATGTATCACACAGGTCATACGTTAAAAATATATAAACCACAAAATAAGTAAAATAAACAAGTTTATTTAACATTTGATCACAGATTTTGAATGTGCATGAAAATCATAGTGTATTTACAAAGTCAAAATATGTACATTTGATGTACATACATAGATAAATAAATCTGTACGAGGAAGGCAACAAAACGTCAACATTGTATCATGTAAATCAACACTCAAATCTCAAGCAAACAATATTTTCAGCAGAAATAAACCAATATTAACTGTGGGAAATTACTAATTGTTATGCCTTTATTAAATATATATATATTCTAGAGGATATTCAGAGCAATAACATTTCAACTTTTCTTTTCAACTACTGAAAAACTACTAGAAATGTTATTTCAAATCTCATAGTCATAGAAAAATCAGAGGCTTCTAGGAGTCTGTTATGTTCACCTGGTATATAAATAGCTTTAAGGATTATTTTTTAAAACTATTTTTGCCCGATGATGATGAAATAAGAAATATTTATAGAAGACCTCACACACATCATTTTTTGTAGAGGACATCACAAACCTCATTCATGCAAAGTTTGGTTCTAATTGGTCCCACAGTTTAAGTGGAGATGATCAAAATGTGAAAAGTTAAAGACAACTGACACAGTACTGACGAAAGCTCTCATGCCCTTTGGGCCTGGTGAGCTAAAAAGACACACAACAAATTACAATATTGATAGACAAACACATTAGTGATAAAAGATTGTTTTGTATTTTTATTGGATGTAGAACAATTATTTATTACTGTATCTAGCTGACATGAAATTTGTATGAAAATATGAAAAAATGAAGAAAGTGTTTCATCTTAAAACATATGTTCATCTTCATAGAAAAAACACAAAATGTTAAACAAATGTAAATCTTTCATAAGAAATTCATACAATTATTTGATGTATGTTGAATGACAAAAAAAAAAAGAAGAGTATAAATAAAAAATGCTGTAAAACAATAAAAGAAGTGTAGCATTACATACCTCGACAATAGATCATGTGAGTATTCAGCATTGAAGAATATATTATATTCTTTCCTGGGAAAAATGAAACTTTTCGTTGGGACAAAGCTTGAAAGTACATTTTGTTTATGATAACAAGTTTTAATACTGTATTGGTGTGGACAAAGCAGTACCTACTTATGTCTGTGACATGACGATCATAACCTTGTGGACAAAGCAGTACCTACTTATGTCTGTGACATGACGATCATAACCTTGTGGACAAAGCAGTACCTACTTATGTCTGTGACATGACGATCATAACCTTGTGGACAAAGCAGTACCTACTTATATCTGTAACATGACGATCATAACCTTGAAATGAAAAAGTCACACTTAATTAAATTAAACAACAATAATTAATTATTACATGATTTCTTCAAAATATGAATGTGATGATGAAATACTGTATAAGTGTTTTTTTTCGTGGGTACCTAATATTCGCTTTATTCGCGATAGTCATCGATCAGCAAAAAAAAAAAAAACAGTGTAAATTTCTGCCCTTTACTACATAAATATCTTTATTTTCTTAAATAATTGTACAAGATATGTCTACCCTAGTATGACTGTATATAATGAATATTTAACAATTATATGGTCAATGCTATATTCTTACAATTCTTGAAATGACGCTTTTAAAATATCTAACAAAGGGGGGTAACAAATACAATGTAACAGGTAAATTATTTTTACATGTAATTAATTGCCGTTTATCTTTAAAACACTAATTACCATTTATAGTCGTTGCTGTGTGAACACACTTTTTTAAAATAAATATTAGCATTTCCATTCACTGATTTTTAATTACCTGTGAGTTGACAATTTTTTGTGCTAATTAATTCATCACATTTTGTTTCGGAGACTGTTAATGAGACTTATTTGTATTCAATTTTTGTAAATGTGTTGTAATAATAAATATATGTTAAAATTATATTAAATACTCTTATGCAAGTTTCTATTAATGAACATGTGCACAATTCTTGTAAATGTGTTGTAATTCTAAAATACCGCCAATCACACACAAAAAGTTCTTTAATACTCAATTTATTTAAAAACATTTCCTATTTTGAATTGTTGGTCAAACCAAGGATTTAAATAATACAATACAAATCCTTGGTCAAACAGTTCAGATAATGTTATTCTAATATATCTATCCATCCGCTAAAATTTTATTTTGGTTAAAACTCTAGATCGTGAAAATTAAATACTGCTAAAAAAAAATCCACCAATTTGGAAGAAAATCACCAAATTTGCCTCCTGTGAAAAAAACCCACTTATACCGTACACATTATACTTGCTAAACCTGGGGTTACCTGTATCTCTGACCTGCTTTACAGTTGTTGAATGTAGAAGTAACTGTATACATCTCAGGGAAGATGTTGATTTACAAAAATAAAAAAATATGTGATATGTGTGTAGTTGCATGTCAATAAATTTGTAAGATTCTCTCATCAGTCATAACATAACATACTTGAAAACAACAATGGTTGTCTTAATCTCCACTATATTTGCACCTTGGATTCATATATAATAAATACAGACATACATATCTATAAAGAACTAGGCTAAATCATGATTGGAATAATTCTAATAGGTCACTATGACCAAAGTCTCTAGCTATATCTACAGCAGTGAGATCTCCCATCTTCAGGTTAATATCAGCTCGTGTCAGTATCAATAACTTCACTACATCTTTGTGTCCTGGAACATAAACAAATACATGAATGAGTATCACAGATCTGTACAATAAAGTCAGAATTAAACATAGAAAATTGTAAAATGTAAGAACATTCTATGTATGATGAAACTTAGTGGTAAGTCTTCCAGGGAAGACATGTGTCGCCTGCGAACTTATTTTCGATATAAAAAATATTCTAAGTTCCGTCATACAGGAAGTGGACATGCGGCAGATTCGAAACTGTCTTACACGATACAGTTCTCCATACTGGTGCTCTGTGTCAAATATCAAGAAGCTGGCCTGTGTGGTTCCGGAGAAAAATGTGACCGAAATTATTTTGTGATGCCGACGACGACGCATAGTGATCCCTATATGTCGCCTCTGCGTAACGCAGGCGACACAATAATTCATATTATACACTTCATGATCAATTCATAACTGAAATTGAGGCCAAGTTGATAAATTAGGTGGCAGATTGATTTGATTTGATTTATTGTGTTTAACGCCACTTTCAGCAATATCGTGGCGACCAGTTTTAGTGGTGGAGGAAGCTGGAATACCCGGAGAGAACCACCAACCATGGGCAAGCAACTGGTAAACTTTATCACTTGTGGCTGCAAGTCGCATGTACCTTTTTTTGTTAGGTGACAGAAACCTGCTGAATTGCTTTTGAGTGAGTGAGTGAGTAATTTTTCTGCTATACATTTGTATTATGTGATAATTAGATACAGTTTTGAAATTAGACAACCTCATGATGATTCTGCCGAACTTTGGCAATGGTGGTTTTAGATGAGAAGATTTTTGAGAAAAAAATTATGACTTAAATGGATGAAAAATGCTAAGTAATGACAAAAGTTCACAGGTCAGGAAAGATAAAATGCTTTGAATAAATTGATCAATGAATGGCAATATGTTATTATTTCACATGTTTAAACGATACTCAAAGAAACAAAGAAGAGCTGTCTTATCCCTGATTGGCTAAATAAGTGAATACTTTTAACCACAAGAATTAAAAGTGTGTACAGTTTCTTAAGCAAAGTAACCAAGGGGCTAGCTTTTAATAATTATGGTTGCACACAGCATTCCAACATATATATATTTATATATTTATATATACACTATACATATACCAGCCTTTTTATGGCAGACATTTCATCAAAAATATTTAGTCCTGTTTCTACCCAGTACATGCATCTCTAAACGTTCCCACACGAGTACTGTTTGCTTTGTTTTACCTTCGTATTTGTACTGTTGTAACAATATCTGGATTGTTCCTTTGATTAGAAATCTTATATGGACTGGGGAACTTTGTGATGAAGTCAGCTGCAATTTTTTTTTATTAAATTCCCATCCACAAAATAAGCAGCTTGCGCAGTCTGTGCCAAAAATCACTAGCCCTATGCCCCAGTCTAGTAAAAATTGATTCGAGCTAGTGAAAAATTGCAAAAATTCGATTCATCAAATAGGAAAATTCTCATGAAATGCCTTTCGGGCTAGTTTGTCAAAAAGTTTTAGGCACAAAAATTGGTTTATTAAATATATCAAAGTATTTGCTTCTTGAATTCTAACAAACATAAAGGATGAGTTTTGTACCTATATCTTTAACCTTACCATGCATTACAGCCAGATGTAATGGAGTAGCATTCTCACACTGTGGATTCTGAACATTAACATCAATATCAGCACTTTTAACTAACATGGTCACAAGTTCTGTGTTCCCATTATTAGCTGCAGCGTGAAGAGGAGTGTTTCCTGTATCAGCAGCCATATTAACATTAATTGGAGGTTTAACCTGAAAACAAAATGGAGATAATTAAATGTTTTATAATAAACTACATATACAGATTACAGGGAACCTGCAAATGTTCATCTGCTGAGCAGTTGCCTTCAAAATTTTGCTCAATTGGAGAAATTGTAAGTTTTGAGATAGTCTACAACATTCCAGTATCACAAAAATAATTTTTTTTTTTTTTTTTTTATAGAAAACATCACATCTTAGCTTTAAACAAAATTGTTACAAATTTCCAAAAATAATGTGCAACAGAATAAATAAACAATTATACAATTTTTAAATTACTGTTAACAGCTCTAAACAAGGGAGAATATTTTTATGCTCTAAAATAACAAAAAGTTTTTTTAAATAGCTGCCAAGGACTGATTTAACATGTCAGAAATATTAGTTTATTCCTCAAACACTCATTAACACTAATATTCTAAGGCCATGCAAAGTTAATTACTTGGTTCTCAGGCCCTTTTTTGTCAAAATTGATGAGGGAGGGCGGCATTTTTTTTTTATCCTTTTACTGCTGTAAAAAGTGATGAGGGAGGCATTTTTTCTTCTTTTTTGTGTGAAAAATATGGCAATGTATAAATCTTTTCATTACTTTATTGAAAATTTCAATTTTATTTCTTCCGATGGTGGCAGAAACATCACAAGTGGTTAATTTTTATTGAAACGTCCAATCCGCTGGTCACAACGTACCATTTTTGTTATCTCCGTGAACAATTCCAATAAGGTACAAGCTTCGGAGAAGCCCCCTATTATGTTTCCTGGTAAAACTGGCAAACATTTGTGCCGAATTTGCACAGAAACGATTGACATTTTGTCTAAATGTCAAACGGAAACACGTTTTTTATTTATACATTGTCATAACGATGCTTTAAATCTCATTTAAGCATGATGCGTTTTAAAGCGTTTCACCGACCACGCGATATAAGAGAAAAAAGGATGCGGTTGTTTTTTCCGTACGGACATCGCTACCGCATTTAATTTTTTTTTTAAATATTTTTGCAAAAAAATCGGCAATGCGGCGACGAATTTCCACATGCGGGCGGGCCTGAGAACCAAGAAATTAACTTTATATGGCCTAATGTATACATTTTGTTCATTTGTTTAACATTTCAGGGCTAAAGCATACATCACATTCAACAACAGGACCCGGGTGGCTCAATGAGTTAGGTAGTTGGATTACTTAACAACTCATACAACTCTATCACCAATATGGCGTGGGTTCGCGCCCGGCTTTGCAAATTATAAAAAAAGGGTGCACTCGACTCGCAGCCTCCAGTGATAAAGTTTACCAGTTGCTTGCCCATGGTCGTGGTTCTCTCCGGGTACTCCGGCTTCTTCCACCACTCTAAAACTGGTAGCTGAAATATTGCTGTAAGTGGCGTTAAACACAATAAATCAATCAATCAAATAAATCAATCATTCAACAACCATATTAGGCATCTGCAAGACAAAATTACAAGAATACAGAAACTTTTAAAGTGATCTTTATCTACATGAAATCTTAACATAAACATTTGCTCCATTTTTAAGTAAAAACTCTGACACTGCTCTGCAAAATATGTAAAACTAATTCTAACATGTCAATACATTTGATGAAATGCTTTACTTACTCTATTAATTAAATAGTGGAGAACTTCTGGTTGGTTATGCATGACTGCTGTAAAGATAGTAGTTCTCTGGTGAGTGTCTGTGTCGGTGAGAGATACCAATCCACTAACACTATAATAATGTACAACATCTACGTATCCCAGTCTTATAGCCTGTGATAATCTGACTTGGTTAATATCATCCTTGTCTTCTTTACTACAGAATGATGTCAGGTTACTCTGTTGAAGTCTGTCTAATAAATTTCTATAAAAGTTTACAATGGCCGACCAACAACTGACGATAGCAAATGAACGAGTCGCCAGTAACCATTGTGCATATTGTTTGTTTCTGGTAGAACACTTAACGTCTGATAACATTTTCTTATAATCTTCCCTCTTACCTGAAGTTAAAACTCCAAGATAGTCTAAAAACATATGAGGTCCCTTTGAGCTAAGTAATCTACTTGGATACTCCCTGAACACAGCTTTAGATAAATTTAACACATCTCTGTAACAAATTTTCCTCTGTTCACGTCCTACTGTGAATGCAAAAGAAAGTTCTTCTGTTAAAATACCATTTTCTAATTCAAAAATTTCTTGTTTTTCCACTCCAGGAAAATCTGACAACCAAAAATGTGCAAAACGGACAAAGTTATCTCCAGTATTACAGAAACTTGACAGTTTTTCCACATTTTCGTTAGAACGAGTTAGCCATGCGGAGACAACAGTCGCATCCATATAACATAGCATATCATCAAAGTTAAAGGATCTATTTGGTTGTACTGCACCAATAGGCTGTGATGACACATCCACGTCAAAACCAGACGATGGACGGAGAGGTGGAAGTGGCATATGCTTCTTTGGTAAATCATGTCGTGACGGAACAGTATCTAAAGCTTTCTGTTTATTTCTCTTCCTTTTTCTTTTTGATTTTGTTTCAGTTTTCTCCGATGAACCTGAAACAGGTAATTCTAGAGATGTGGAAATTTCAGGTGGGGTCTCTCCATTGGTCACACATCCAGAGTCTGGAGAAAAACGTTTGCCAGACCCACTGTTCCGACTCTCACATGAATCAGTACTTCCTATAGAGAGACGATCAAAGTCATTTAAATCATTGATCACATTGTCATCATCAGAAATGAACTCTTCATCGCTGTCCCTCACTGTTAGACGAGACACACAAATCAAGTCACGTAGATCTCTCACACCTCTACTCATTGTTATCACAGATATTAGCTCATAAAATATAAAGAACAATTTACATCACCCAGCAAAATCAATTTCAGCCTGAATCCTCATATCAGTGGCCAACTGAAAACTAATTATGATGGTTGGTAGACGAATGGTTGACTGCCAAGCAAGTCTAAAGAAGAAAATCAAGATGGACGACAGTTTACTTGAAAACACCACATACTGACCAATGAAATGCTGTATTATGGCACGCATCTGAATGATTGGATGAACATTGCTGTAAAATCTGTGTAGCTACCATAGCTTCAATTTAGAATTATCTGTACTCTGAAATATACAAACAAAACCACATATCATTTATCATATGTTTAACTTTTCAGTCTTAAGTAGTAAATACAAAAACAGACTCAAGCTTATGATATGAAGAACAATGGAAATATCATTTTTCCAGTATATTCATTATTGTTTTATTTCTTGGTTTCTGTAATTTAATTATCATGGGAGATAACCCATCAACATGACTTTCAATCTACCTTTTTTTAAATGATAACTACCAGTAAGAGAAAGCTCAACACTACAAAAACTTTTCATCGACAGCTTTCTGAGTGATTGTTGCTTAACGTCAAAATAACAATTTTTCAGCTATATCATGGTGAGAACAAGTTACTTTTCAATGAAATGATGATGAGGTTCAAGGTACAAGACCAACACGCTTAAGTTGGATTTTTATAGTGCTAGCTCACTGAAACAACAGTCCGTGGATAGACATGTTTCTTCACTCGGACACATTATCCTGATTCCTAGTCAACCAGTCTTTGTTCTTTCTCTTTATTGCTGCATGCTTAGCAGAGAAACAACAATTTGAGAACAAATACTAATTTAATAATCTTTGGTTTAACCCGATCTACCACACTCGAGGCAAGCACACTAACCATTACACCACAGATGCGGTGACAGCTTTCTGATGTTTGTGAGAAAAAAAAATTGTTACTGAGGTCAGTGACATATATCTTAAGGGAGTGCAAATTCTTAATGAGGTCAGTTCAGTTGCTAAAACAGTCATGACAATTTAATCACAATTAGATATTCTTTGGATCTTTTTAAATTATTTCATCAGGCCAATCACATTTTGAATCTAATCACATTAATAGTCACTATTCAAGTAACCAATCAGCAATGTGCTAACAAACAATATTGATACATTCAACAGTAGAGCGTTATACGAAAAGACATGAATGAATGAAAGGAATCCTGACAGGAACTGATACAGAATGTCTTCAGGCAAATATTAATAACAGACAAGATCAATATGTTTAATAGCATACAACATTATATTAAATGCTCCCTTTAGCTAAAAAAAAAAATGATCATAGTCAATTATCAATTTATAGCATCGATTGCTTGAGGAAGAGAAAATTCTTATAATACAACTATATTTTTTGTTAGAATCTCATTTGCATATTTGGCCAAGATCTGCAAAGACAGAAGATCAATCACCAAAACAATTTACACATAATATATTTTAAACAAACTCATAATGATTTATAAACTGTTCAAATTTTACTTTATTTCATGGTTAAATGTGGCTATATTTGCAAGAAGTACATGCATGTCTTTTGGTGTGCATAGCCATATGTTCTATTTATACTAACTTGTTGGTTGCTTTTGTAAATCTTTTAAACCTCTCATATTATAATTTACACAAAAAACTTGTAATCATAGTTTTTTTTATCAATTTATCAATGAGTTAGGTCGTTGGATCTAACAACTCATACAAGCCTATCACCAATATGGTGTGGGTTCGTGCCCGGCTTTGTAAATTACAAAAAAGGGTGCACTCGACTCACAACCGCAAGTGATAAAGTTTACCAGTTGCTTGCCCATGGTCAGTGGTTCTCTCCGGGTACTCCGTCTTCCTCCACCACTAAAACTGGTCGCCATGATATAGCTGAAATATTGTTGAAAGTGGTGTTAAACACCAAAAATCAATCAATCAATTTGGGTAGTAAATTATAGACTTCTTTTATATTTCTTCTGTTGTATTTTCTAATATATTAAATCCTTAACTCTTGTATTCGATGATACCACTATACTATGTATAGCTATTTGTCTTGACCCATATTTCCTTGTTTAAGTTTGAAGTGTTTAATTAATATTTCATGACATTATACGGCTGAATTAGTGCCAGAGATTGCGATAAACAACATATAATAATTTCCATCTGTCAGTTATCAACAATATGAAATTATAATTAATAAAATGGTATGCCACCATGACCGTTATGGAATATATGTGTCACAAATGACCACGGATATGTTCCACTTGTCGTAAACATTTCCCGGTCATTTCCTCATTCATGACTTATTACCAGGTTTGTAACTAGATTAACACGACAGGTGCCACTAGTGGAGCAGGAACTGCTTACCCTTCCGGAGCACATGAGTCCACTCTTGGTTTTTAGTGGGGTTCATGTTACTCGATCTTTAGTTTTATGTGTATGTTTTGTACATTTGTTTTTTGTAGACCGTTGTTTGTCCTTTTTCTTTTGGCCATTGTGTTGTCTGTTCTTCGATATACGGATTGTGATTACCCCTTTGGTATCTTCAAACTCTTCTTACAACCATAGTAAGTCAACAATGGCTTCCTCCTGCTCCAGTTTTACTGCTATCAACCTAAACATAACTGATAGAGAAAATATGCTGGAATAACACCCGAAGCGCTTTTCACAATCAATTCAAAGAAAAAAACACATCATAATTAGATGAAAAATATAATGTATAATTGGAAAAACTGTGGACTTACGACCAACATAATTTTAGTTAATCTTGTTGAGATCAGAATTCCGAAGACATTTTCTGCTCTGCATTCCCATGCTAATGTGGATACAGTCTTACAGAGCAGAAAATGTCTTCGGAATTCTAATCTGAGATACCGTAGTGACATTTAACGACTATTTGAAGTCAAAATTTACTACTAATAGTTACTATAAATATAGTAAAACAGAAAACATACTAAAAAGAAGGCTGATTATAGTTAGAAAATAAAGGAACTGAAAATCAATGAAAAATAGCTGAAACCCTTCCAAAAATGTTAAATTTTAACCTGCTCTGACCAATTCCTGTAACTTTCAGACACATTTTCTAGAAGGAAATTAGATAAAATTGGTAAAATAACTGTGAAAAAATCATCTTTGAAAAAGGTGGAGCAATGGTACTTTCCTCAAATAAGTTGTGTTCGTGATGATTGGGACTCCCTTTTCTTTTTTTGAACTTTTTACATTTCCAAGTACCTGTTCATTTTCAGTATTTGATTTATGTAGTGAGCAAAGTATGTGACGATTATTTTGGTTCTGTTTTTCGTTATGAAATTACGACAAACTGCTAATAAAACTAAAAACTAACGTCGTTGTCATTCGATGGACATTTTTGTTATGTATTCATAGTCATTGAAACGCTTCGTTATCGAAAGCGCACTTGGTTGTTCAGATCACTAGAACGTTTTATCAGATAGGGGAGGATGGAAATAAAATTGGATGGAAAGAAAGCTTTGGTGACAGGCGCGGGGAAAGGTATATGGTATTTTTGCTCCATGAACTTTACATTTACAAGTATTTTCAAATTTTGTTTCATGTCGACAAGTGAAAACATCAACGCATAACAAGTGATATATCCAGTTATCGAAATTTAAATTTACAAATAGTGAACAACCATGATGAAAAATGGGAATAAAGTGTACCTACACTGTAGGCTACAGGGCCTATGATAGGGGGGTTCAACCGGTACATCGGTCCGGGGCCAGGAGAGACAAGATGAATATTTGATGAGCCCCATAGCCATAATAAACGTTTTATTTTGATTTTATCATTGGGGGGGGGGGGTATTTTCAACAATTTTTAGTTTATTTAGAAAAATAATTATATAAAATTCACTTTGACTTCTGAATTCTGGTTGTTGATCTTCACTCACATTTACATGATAACTAGAAAGGCCATTTAAGAGAAGTCTCAGTTTGTCCCCGGGGCCCAAAATCAGTCTTGTTTCGTCTTGCAAAATGTCTCTTAGTACCTGTGTATCTAAGTTCTAACTTGTTTATTTAAGAAAAAAACAGGAATAATATACAGTCTATGGTCATCATTATAGAAAATCACTTTAAATTAGTCAAATAGAAAAACATTCAAAATGGTGAATCAATTCCTAAAATCAACCACAGGTACTCAAGAATATACCCCCCAAAAAGCCCCCGTTATTTGTCTGGACCCCATCTCTTTGTCTTAATTTTTCACCCACTTGAGGTATATTTTTCTGATTATTTGATGTATTACAATTTACTTGTATTCAATTAAAGATCAATTAATAACATTAAATTAATATCCACTGCAGTATAATAAATAATAAAAATAAGAACTCATACATACAAATGTGGCATTAAACACAAAAAAACCTAAACCAATACAAATATTTTATTTGCTCAAACTCATTTACAATAAAAGGCAAAGATCCAAGTCAAGAACAACTAGAGTACATTGTATATACAATATAACATTAAAGTCATGTTAATATTACAATTTTGATGTTAAATCTTTTCTTGTTTTGAAACAGTGACTTACATTTTTACATATAATAAAGGGAGATAATATGATGGCCTCTGTGGGTGTAGAATTAATTATTTAATTGATTTTATTTTTTATTACTGGATTAATCCTTGATGAATTAAGATAATTTTACACTTTGCATTAAATTTCTCTCTTAATTTATAGTAGTCATTACATTGGAGTAAAAAAATTGTTGTTCATCTTCTAATCATCAAATTTTTTTTTTTTATTTGTCTCACAGAAGTCATAAATGTAAAAATTGTAAACCATACATAATTTGATCAGTAATGTAATAGATTTGGAGTTTGCATGTCTTAACAACTGATTATGGTAGAAATGTGGTAATAGAAATAAATTTGTAAACAGATGTCTGAAAAAATAATTTTTTTTTCTAAATTTCAGGTATTGGTCGAGACATAGCTAAGAAATTGGTAGAATATGGAGCAGAGACATATGCTCTCAGTAGAACACAGACAGATCTTGATAGCTTGAAGGCAGAGGTAAGAATTGACCGAAATTAATTAAATGCACAGGTTTTTTTCCTCAATACAAGAATTACTTAATATGTCATGTATAGCAAAGCTGAAGTCTTGACATTAAAAAGAATGGTAATTTATTAACACAAAAACATATGGAAGTCAATGAGGATGAACTTATTAGAAAATGCATCCAAAATAGACTTAAAAATCAAAAGTTTAGGAAAAAACTGTGGTAAAAAACAGGGATTTTGTTTCTGTTCTTGATCTAACAACTCATAAAATTTGTCTGGTTATTTACCAATGAACAGGAACAAGTTTTAAAGAACTTAGGTACCTTTATTGAAGAATGTTTTTTACTGCTAGGACACAACTGATACCTACGTTTAGATATCATTAGGTTAGGTGAATTATTATATATTAAATGTGAATTGATTTATGACGGTATCTGAAAGGCTCTGATCTGGCCATGCAGTCACTGAACATAAATATGTTTTTTTTTGCCTGTATCTTTGTATGCCTCCAATCATTTCAATCATTGTATTAAATTGATGGTGGAACCTTAATTGCAATACAAATTCTTATTCTTATTTTTATTCTATATATATACTCGTTATGAAGTCTGCAATGACCAACATACAAATGTAGCTTATTCTACAAACCTTATGTAGTAACTAGTTTTAAAAACAATATCTTCAATAGGGGCCCGGGTGATTCAATGAGTTAGGTCGCTGGATCTAACAACTCATACAAGGCTATCACCAATACGGCGTGGGTTCAAGCCCTGCTTTGTAAATTACAAAAAGACTCGCAGCCGCATGTGATAAAGTTTACCAGTTGCTTGCCCATGGTCGGTGGTTCTCTCCGGGTACTCCGGCTTCCTCCATCACGAAATAGCTGAAATATTGTTGAAAGTGGCGTTAAAACACCAAAAATAAAAAAAAATCAAATCAAATCTTCAATATGATAAACTAACTACACCCAACAACAAATAAGAACCACTATGCATCATATAATAGCTATAGGACTACCATACATACATTTTACATAATGTAAATCATTAACTTTTTGTTTTTTACTTAATGACTATTTTATTAATAGGTATGGTATACAGCACAGAAATTAATTTTTTGTTCATCAACTACTGAAAAAAAACTTTTTTAAACTGAAAAAAAAAAAACGGTTTAAAAATGGTATACATTGTATAATAAAACGAACAGCAAAAAACACCACTGTCTGAACAGTTCCAAAATCCAATTGAAAAGTCGTAGAAACCAAAAAAATTATTTTTTATTAAAACCACGATAACATTTTTTTGGGTAGGGACAGCTTTTGGTGTGTTGTTACATAAACAGAATACAAACTATACTTTCACTTTCTACTTTCTCTTTAGCTTTTAATTTGTTTTATCAAATAATTGCAGGTTCCCTCTATCCATGTTATACAAGTAGAACTATCCGACTGGGATCAAACGAGGGAGATAGTCACCAAAATAGGACATGTTGATTTTCTTGTCAACAATGCAGGTGTAGGATTATTGGCAAAATTTCTGGAACTAACGAAAGAAGATTTAGAGATGTAATATTACAGAATTGAACTGAAGTTTTAGATTTATGTATAAGATACAAGTTAAATTTAGTTTTGTTTAGCTTTTATCATTTTTGAGTTCTGCTATTGTAATGATACAAGCTTATTACGTTTCTAATAGTTTCCAATGATTATCTTAGCATATTATGAGTAAACAACAAGCATTTTTCAATTTGAAGGAGTATATAGTAGTCACCTTTTTGTTAAGCCACCATTTCTGCAATGGTCCCGGGTGGCTCAAAGAGTTAGGTAGTTGGATTACCCAACAACTCATACAAATCTATCACCAATACTGCGTGGGTTTGCACCCGGCTTTGTAAATTACAAAAAAGGGTGCACTCAACTCGCAGCCACAAGTGATAAAGTTTACTAGTTGCTTACCCATGGTCGGTGGTTCTCTTCGGGTACTCCGGCTTCTTCCACCACTAAAACTGGTTGCCATGATATAGCTGAAATCTTGCTGAAAGTTGCATTAAGCACCAAAATCAAATCAAATCAAACCATTTCTGCAATAAAAGAGTGGTCATTTCCTATATAAAGGTATATACAGATGTGCCTCTTGAATGAGTTGAATTATTCAGCTTTCAAATATATGATACAGTTGTAAAATTTTCACTACAATATATCAGTTGTTGGGGATTTTTAAGCTATGACATATAAGTTGATGGGGATTTTTAAGCTATGACATATCAATTGGTGGGGATTTTTAAGCTATGACATATCAATGGGTGGGAATTTTTAAGCTATGACATATCAATTGGTGGGGATTTTTAAGCTATGACATATCAATTGGCCATATTTCTACAAGCTACAAGCTTCTTTCCATAATTATGTTATAATTTAACACGATTGTTGATCTATTGTATTTATTTGGATTTTTATACCCCCCGCAAACAAAGTTTGGGAGGGGGGGGGGTATATAGGTTTCACCCTGTCTGTCTGTCCGCATAGAGGGTACATGGTTTGTCCCTGCAACTCCTCCTACAGTTTTTCTGCTAGGAAGTTTTTATTTCGCAGATCATTTGTACATATATCAAAGATGTGCATGTGGTAAGGATTTTGATTTTTGTGCATATTTACCAAAAATATAGATTGTTGAACTTAGTCATATTTTGGTGAATTTGGCAAAAAGGGTACATGGTTTGTCCGCGCAACTCCTCCTAAAGTTTTTACGCAGTTTTTATTTCGCAGATCATTTGTACATATATCAAAGATGTGCATGTGGTAAGGATTTTGATTTTTGTGCATTTTTACTGAAAATATAGATTGTTGAACTTAGCCATTTTTGTGTGAATATGGCAAAAAGGGTACATGGTTTGTCTGTGCAACTCCTCCTACAGTTTGTAAGTTAGGAAGTTTTTACATTGCAGAACATTTGTACTCATATCAAAGATGTGCATGTTGTAAGGATTTTGATTTTCATGAATTTTACCAAAAAATATAGATTGTTGAACTTAGTTATTTTTTTTTATTTGTGAATTTGGCTGAAAGGGTACATGGTTTGTCCATGCAACTCCTCTTACAGTTTTTATGCTACAACATTTTTATTTTTGTTGAATGTGATTAAACATTATAATTTGACAAATAATATATTTTCTGTGTAGACTTAGTTTTCAATAATCTTGAACACAGTCAGAGTGAAGCGGGGGTTATTAGTCCCGCTATGCGGACAATTCTAGTACATTTTGCTTAAAGCATGGTGAATTATTTCCTATGAGACCTTTTTGTCTGTTGAAAAATGTTTTTAAAATGCATGAATATTTTCTAATTACATGATTGTTTCTAAAAAATTGAAATTTTCTTAATTATAGGTCAATGAATGTAAATTTCAATGCTGTGTTTAATGTGTCTCAGGTATGTATCTTAGTGATGACCCAATTTCATGCTTACTGCTTACTTACGCCTGTTGCACCTTGGTGGTGCATAGGCCACTGACGACAGTCCTCGACCTTCTTCTGTTTTGTGCCATGCATTCCAGATCTTGCCATCTATAACCCTCTATCTCCATCTCAGCAATAAAGTCTCTCCTCCAGTTATTTCTTGGTCTTCCTCTTCCCCGCTTTCCCTCAAGGTTCCACTGTTCCTAATTTCATGACATACCTATAATTCATTCCTGTCAAGATAACTTTATGTTTGACCTAATTTCATGACATATTAGTTCCTGTCAAGATAACATTATGTTTATGTAAACAAAATTTAGTGATTGTCAACAATTCAACCAATATCAATAAAACCAACAACTACTCACCTCAAATCACTGAACACAAAAAAAGATCATTACATGTGCCGATGGAAATCTAAGTCCTGGTGTGGGACAGGCACAAAAATGTGGCTGTGTTATACCAGATAATGGGATCTCTAAGGGAAATATTGTATTTATGGCATCTTCTAAAAAGGATACTTATAGTATATTTCTTATGTTTACCATGATTCTTACGAAATAAATTTATTTAAACAAACAAATCCAAAGAATAAGCTCACGAGTAAGACATGTGGTATGTTTTGTAACAGAAATAAAATGATTGACATTTGGCCCTGATCTTAAGCTGTGGTACAATATTCAGATCTGCATATTGTAGCACTGTTTAAGCTCTGCCCATTTGCATTTGGATTCAACAAAGTATAATAGCTGGTTAATTGAGAATGGTACAATATCATATGCAGATAATAGACCATGGATTTCTACAAACACATTTTTTAAGCTGAATAATTCATAAAAACATCAATGGAAAAAAGGTAATTTATATTACAAATATTTGTTACATCATATATAACCACAGCCTGATTTACATGTTTGTTTGTTTGATGGTGTTTAACGCCACTTTCAAAAATATTTCAGTTATATCATTGCGGTCAGTTTTATTGGTGGAGGAAACCGGATGACCTGCAGAAAACCACCGACCTGTCGCAAGTCACTGACAAACTTTATCACATAATGTTGTACACCTCGCCCTAATCGAGATTCGAACTCACAACATCAGTGGTGATAGGCACTGATTGCATAGGTAGTTGTAAATCCAACTACCCTACAATCATGGCCATGACGGCCCCTGCCTGATTTACAGAATAATCATTTAATTAAATATGAAATCTTCTCTTTGATGAATTCATGTGACAGAGTGGTATACAAGATGTACAAGCATGCTATACACGGTAGTGGAATACAAGGTGTGAAAGCATGCTATACACGGTAGTGGAATACAAGGTGTGAAAGCATGTTATACACGGTAGTGGAATACAAGGTGTGAAAGCATGCTATACACGGTAGTGGAATACAAGGTGTGAAAGCATGCTATACACAGAGGTTTCTAACATGTCTGCATTTGTATCAGTTTAATTACAGGGAATCACTTAGAAGGGTGGGTAATAAAATCTTACTCTAGGTTATAAATTTATAAAAGTGTATGTTTCATGAAGCCCGAAAATTAAAGTATCGCATCCCGAATCCTGTTTAAGTTAAATCCAGAAATCCCCATGTTATGTCAAAATAGTGAATTCCTGCAAAATAAAATTCTCAAAACTGACATCCCGAACATGTCCTTTACCTGGTTATATTTATGTTACCAGTATATATATTCCGAGTCGTAGAAAATAATTATCATTGAAATAGAAAATACCATGCCTTTCTGGTTGAGAAAATGCCAGATAACTTTTATATGTTGTATAATTTTATACAAATGTATATAACAATTTAATATACAATATATATAATAATATATGGTTCAGAAAGTTATTTTTTTCTGGATCAAATTCCATTGTAGGTAGTTGCAAAAAGAATGGTAGAGAAAGGTCAAGGTGGATCTATTGTTAACATTTCAAGTGCTGCATCTACAGGTGCCATAGAAGACCATTCTGCCTACTGTCCTAGTAAGGCTGCTGTAGACATGCTGACAAAATGTATGGCTCTTGAACTTGGGCCTCATAAAGTAAGTGCTTTTATTACTCCAATTATAAGCTTTGTAAATTAGAAACTAGAGGCTCACATGAGCCTGTATCGCTCACCTGACATAACTAAGTCCTCTTAAGAATGTCTGCATGCCGAATACATCTAAGTTACTATTCAAATC
>MJUT01054127.1:473417-496979 GCA_002080005.1 Gigantidas platifrons | reverse complement strand
CATTTAGAAATCTGTAATATTGTTTGTTTGATGGTGTTTAATGCCACTTTCAACAATATTTCAGTTATATTGTGGTGGTCAGTTTTATTGGTGGAGGAAACTGGAGGACCTGGAGAAAACCACCAACCTGTCGCAAGCCACTGACAAACTTTATCACAACATCAGTGGTGATAGGCACTAATAGCATATGTAGTTGTAAACTCAATTACCATACAATCACAGCCACGACGGCCCCTAGAAATCTGTAATATAGCCAACACATGACATTATGTATGAATACTTACAACTTAATGTGCTAATTTAAATATTTTATATAAATTTTATTATTTCAATAATCAATTCATCAAACAATAAAAAAAAAACCCCTGTAGTTCATCATTTGTTTAACAATACATGCAGTAATATAATCATATATCTATCACCTGACTTACTTGTGGCTTCTCTGATTCCGTGGGAACATCTTAGTAATCCAGTTTTAAATTCACTAGGCCCATTTTCTACAATATATTTCAGTAGCTTCAACACCTGAAAACAACCAATAATTGTATTGTGCAATAGTTATCTCCCATCCATCAGAGTTTCCTGTAAGCATGTTTATGTAAAAAAAAAAAGAAAAATAATTTCTTCTGTTGTTTAAAAATTGATATTTTTTCCCTTCTTTAAACTAGAACATTTTTGCTGCATATTGTAAGAGGCATTAACCGTGGTAAGATATTTGATTAAAAACATAAATTTAAACTGAATTAATAAATTGTTTGTTTGCCTGTGTCCTGTGTCTCCAATGTTGCCATTCTTGTTTGCCCCTTTGGTTTTATCTAATACATATTAACAATTTTACCAGTAATAGAACATTATGTTTGTTCAGTCTGTGTACTCACTTTAAATTTAACATGACATGATTGTTTGTTCAGTCTGAATACTCATGTTAAATTTAACATGACACGATTGTTTGTTCAGTCTGTATACTCACTTTAAATTTAACATGACACGATTGTTTGTTCAGTCTGTGTACTCACTTTAAATTTAACATGACACGATTGTTTGTTCAGTCTGTGTACTCACTTTAAATTTAACATGACACGATTGTTTGTTCAGTCTGTGTACTCACTTTAAATTTAACATGACACGATTGTTTGTTCAGTCTGTCCACCAAGAACTCTAGTGTACTGTCACAGTATCCTTCAGATTCAAAAACTATCTCTGTATTTAACATGAAGGACATAATATAAAAGACAAATTCTGCATACAATTTCTTCCATTTTATATACAATAAAAACAAATTAATTGATGTTCAACATTATCTCTCTGTGTAGAAATAATTTTTTCCACATTCCCTTTTTAGAATTATTGTTCTTTCTTAACGTAACAAAATGTCTCCTCTGTAATGATATCAAAACTGAGAATGTATCTTCTGTAATGATATCAAAACTGAGAATGTCTCTTCTGTAATGATATCAAAACTGAGATATGACATATGATAAGAAACTTACAATGTGTATAGGACTCATATTAATATGTAGATAGAATTCAAGCCATTTTAAACTTGTAGTGAACTGCAAAAGTTGATCAAAATTTGAATGTTCATTATTTTGTCTTCTGTAACCAGATACCAAATTATTTTGTAGATTGTAAAGAATTCTTTAATGGAAACTGTTTGATGAGGACTAAACATAAACAAAGGATACTGTTTATTTCCTGGTATAGATAACCTTGTATAGGATTTGCATCATCTGAGGTTGCCTTCATCAACGTACTGATCTACAAAATAAGATAAAAAAAAAAATAGACGTAACATTTGTTGTTAAGACTGATCTTATAGAACCATTAATGTAGATTGATTCATTGTAATGTTAAACAGATGTGTATTATCTCCCTTTAATCTATCTTTATAACTTATTTTGTTGTTGAGTTATTGATCTACTGTTTTAGTTTGATCCATTTTAATGTTAAACATAGGTGTATTATCTCCCTTTAAGCTATCTTTATAACTTATTTTGTTGTTGAGTTATTGATCTACTGTTTTACTTTGATCCATTTTAATGTTAAACATAGGTGTATTATCTCCCTTTAAGCTATCTTTATAACTTATTTTGTTGTTGAGTTATTGATCTACTGTTTTAGTTTGATCCATTTTAATGTTAAACATAGGTGTATTATCTCCCTTTAAGCTATCTTTATAACTTATTTTGTTGTTGAGTTATTGAACTACTGTTTTAGTTTGATCCATTTTAATGTTAAACATAGGTGTATTATCTGCCTTTAAGCTATCTTTAAAACTTATTTTGTTGCTAAGTTATTGATCTACTGTTTTAGCTTGATCCATTTTAATGTTAAACATAGGTGTATTATCTCCCTTTAAGCTATCTTTATAACTTACTTTGTTGTTGGGTTATTGATCTACTGTTTTAGTTTGATCCATTTTAATGTTAAACATAGGTGTATTATCTCCCTTTAAGCTATTTTTATAATTTATATTGTTGCTAAGATACTGCTCTACAGGTATTATTATGCTTCATATAAAGTTTTAAACATTAAGTGGATTTTCTCCCTTTACAAAGTTACCTGGTAGATATTAATTATACAATGCCATAAATCAAGATAAATCAGTCTTTTTAAAATATACAATGTATATGCAATTTTAAGATTTTGATTTTTGGTGTTTTAACGCCACTTTCAACAATATTTCAGCTATATCATGGCGACCAGTTTCAGTGGTGGAGGAAGCCGGAGAGAACCACCGACCATGGGCAAGCAACTGGTAAACTTTATCACTTGCAGCTGCGAGTCGAGTGCACCCTTTTTGTAATTTACAAAGTCGGGTGCGAACCCACGCCATATTGGTGATAGGCTTGTATGAGTTGTTAGATCCAACGACCTAACTCATTGAGCCACCCGGGCTACTGTCATTTTATGATATTTTCATGTACTATATGCTTCAAATAACATTATATACACGTATATATAGATTTATATGGCTATATTTAATAAATCTAATACAACCACATGCTTAATGATCAAATGAAATTAGTAATTATACCAAGGTTAAAATTAATTTTTTGTAAAAAAAAAAATATCTTCACTTAATCAATTAGGTCATTGTATTACCATAAGCTGTAACATTTAGAATTGAACCAATATAACTTTCTAAAAATTTGTCAAAGGCATTGTGCTATTTTATATGCATATGAAAATATTTCTTATCCAATGAAAATTAGTATTACAATGTATATAATATTAAAAAGTGTACTTGTAAAAATTGATTAATGACTTACTTTATAATATATCATGTGACATAATTAACATTACCTTGTTAACAAATGATACTTTATCCATTGTATAATCAGCTATATTGTATCCATGGTTACATCATGGCATCATGTATATACCATCTATCAGTCTGAAACCAAATTAAAACAAAATATATGGTCAAAAATATTCAAAAATGGGCAGGAATGAACTACCAGATTAATTCTTGTTCTTGGGAGCTTGTGTTCAGAGCCCCACCTCAAACAAAGGTTTCCAGGCACCTACCCATGAATGATGGGATGTGAGGGGTCACTGGTCAGTTTGTTATAGCTGTCCGAGCTTTATGAAAGTTATGTTCACCTAAATAAACCAACACTTTCAGAATAGAAAGTAAATAAATCACATAAAAATCCCATATTATATTTATTATCAAGAGGTTGGTCGAAAATGCTATTTCATGTTGAATATCAACAACATTTTTTCAATATGCAAATTATAATGTAAATAGCAAGATAAATTTGAAATTGGTTTTACAAAAAAATGTAATTTCTTCTACCCACATGCATTTTGACAATGTGACACTGAACGGAAATGAACTTCAAACCTAAATTAGCATGAACAATCGAGGAGTATGAAGCATACAGTAGTCAGAGACATATCATGATAAATCACTGTGATAGACATATCACTCTTCAGAGTGATACTGATGTATCTTTTGGTCTGTTCAATCTACATGTATTTACTTATTTTGATATACCTTTTGGGTGATAGTAAGTAACACTCTAAATGTAAAGAAATTTTGAAAATATATTTAATAGAACGAAAGATATATCCAAATCACCAAGATGAGTGATAGGCTATCACATTAGAACATTTTAAAAATCTAATTCAAACTTGGAACGGCAGTACATGCAGATGATATTTTTTGTCTAAATTTTCATGCTTTTTTTTTAAATATTTTTTTTATTTTTTTTTATTTGCTTAAATGCATGAACCTCTTATTTTTAGTTTGCTTTTGTTCAGTCGATATCTGCTTTTGTATCTTGTGTGTATGTTGAACTGCATAAATATATATTTTTATTTATTTAATATGTTTGTATGCATGTCAGATTGTATGTGTTGTTTTGTTATGTAGTCGATTTTAAAAGCTCATCAGAGCTTGTTATATATATGTTATGTATCGACTGTAAATAAAACTTTGAATTGAAATGAATTAGAGGCAGCATAATCTCATTGAGATTAGAGGCAGCATATCCTCTAGTCCGAGATTCCTCTGCCATCCGACGGTTTTTTGTTCGACTTGCTGGAGCCATGGGAAACAGCGGATTTGCCGCTCCAACTCTGGGTCGACACATTTCCACGTTTCGTGGCTATCAGATTTTATTTCCTATCCGAAACCCTTATATAAATCAATCGCTTCACCATATCAGATTTTATTTTCTATCTGAAACCCTTATATAAATCAATCGCTTCACCAATCATTTTTCTATTCATTCATTATCATAACCATCTTACCCTCAGGAAGTGGTGTTACACTCGATTACAGCACGATTTCCCCTTAGACTATCATTTTGCCATTTGACTTTCACTTTCAAACATTTTGTCACGTGACTTCAAGAAAACTATGATTACCGCAATGTATCATGGGAGATGATTTGCATATATGATCTTACCTTGTCCAAAATGAGAGGGGGGTTCTCATACTCATACACATACTCTTACTGAAGCCTGTGGGTAACACTGCCATTGAATCTTTTCTTTCCAACACATTTTGTATCATTTCCTTCTGCTCCGATTTGAGCTGTAGATGGTTCAACTGTTTGTCCTGCAGAATACGCTTTATATCATCTTCCATGTGATTGGTATGTTGTTGTTTACGTATGCAAATAATTTGGCATGCTGCATTAAGTAGCTCCCATAATGCAATGTGTTGCTGTCATCATTCATTTAGTATCGTGAGATCACGTTTGTAGGTTCGAAAGTGAAAGTCAAATGGCAAAATGATAGGGTCTAATCATGCTGTAATAGAGTGTAACACCACTTTCTGAGGGTAAGATGGTTATGAATGAATAGAAAAATGATTGGTGAAGCGATTTATATAAGGCCTTTAAGGGTTTCGGATAGAAAATAAAATCTGATAGCCACGAAACGTGGAAATGTGCAGACCCAGAGTTGGAGCGGCAAATCTGCTGTTTTCCTTATGGAGAGTGCTCTGAGGTCCCACAGCTCCAGCAAGTCGAACAAAAAGCCGTCGGATGCATAGGAATTTCGGACTACATATCGCCAATTTGTGTAAATGGTGAAAGCACTGGCATTTTTTTGTTCTTCATTTTATTTCAATGTTTGATAATTACTTAAATCACGCTAATCATTGTAACAAATTAATGATGATTTTTCTGACCTTCGGGGCATCTTGATTAACAATAAAGTATTTGTTTGTTTGTTTGTTTGTTTTTGTTTGAATAATTTTAGACGAATACATTTTCTGCTCTGCTTCGGAATTCTAATGTCAACGAGATTACGGTTCCACAGGGACAGATAACACTACATTCAGAGGGAGTACAGTCTAGATTTCACTTGCAATTTCCCGTTTGTAGTAATTTTAACAGACAAGACACTACAGACTGGTACTGGTACAGTATTAGTCCGAGATTCCTCTGCCGTTCGACGACCATTTAGAACTTGCTGTTGTCGTTGAACGTCAGAGCGCTTGCCATAAGCAATACAGCGGATTTTTTTCCGTAACACATTTCCACGTTTTGTGGCTATCAGATTTTATTTTCTATCCAAAACCCTAATATATATCGCTTCACCAATCATTTTTCTATTCATTCATAACCATCTTACTCTCAGAGAGTGGTGTTACACTCGATTACAGCACGTTTTTTTTCCTTACACCCGATGATTTAGTAATTTCACTGCCATTTTTTTAACGTGATCTCGTGATACTAACTGAAAGATGACAGCAATGCATTGAATGATGGGAGATACTAAATGCAGTGCGCCAAATTTGCACACGTAAACAAACATACAAGACGATATAAAGCGTATTCTGCATGACAAACAGTTCCATCTACAGCTCAAATCAGAGCAGAAGGAAATAATAAAAAATATGTTGGATAGAAAAGATTCATTTGGCAGTGTTATCCGCGGGCTTCGGAAAGAGCATGTCTTACGTTTCCCCCTATTTTGGACAAGGTCAGATCATATATGCAAATCATCTCCCATGATACATTGCGGTAATAGTAGTTCTCTCGAAGTCACGTGACAAATATTTCAAAATGTCAGTGTTCAAAATGACGAAATCATATGGTCTGGGGAAATTGTGCTGTAATGGAGTGTAACATCAATTTCTGAGGGTAAGATGGTTATGAATGAATAGAAAAATGATTGGTGAAGCGATATATATTAGGGTTTTGGATAGAAAATAAAATCTGATAGCCACAAAACGTGGAAATGTGCCTCTCTCGAGTGGGAGAGGAAAATCCGCTGTTTTGTTTATGGCAAGCGCTCTGATGTTCAACGACAACAGCAAGTTCTAAATGGTCGTCGAACGGCAGAGGAATCTCGGACTAGTACAGTATTGGCCCCGGCGCCACAAAACTTGAGAAATTACTTAAGTCTGAGAATATTCTCAAATATGATTGGCTGAGTTCCTTATTAATATTTGAGAATATTCTCAGACTTAAGTAAATTCTCAAGTATTGTGGCGCCGGGGCCTGGCCCCGGCACCACAAAACTAAAATATTCTGAGAATAAAAATATTCTCAGAATGAAAATTTATACTCAGTTGAGAATAAATCTTCTTTTCTCCGCCACAAAACTTTTTTCTCAGATTTGAGAACGTTCTCAGTTGAGTAAAAAAAAAATCAAATACGTAAGTGGCATTCTTCTTCTTGTCCGGTATATCCCTCTTTTATGTTGAGGAGAACCACTATCGTGTTGATTAAAAATATTTCAATACTATAAAATACAATAAAAGTCTATATATACAAAAAAAAGGGGGAGTTTCTTCAGTGCACATTGTAGAACTCTCCTGTGTGGAAGATAAAGAAGAACTAGTAAACATCGGGAAAAGTACGGGCGTTTTGATGTAAGTTGTCAAATTATCGTCTGTTTAACACATTGCATTATAAATATGGACACTAAAAGGAAAAGTGGGTCCATCTGGACCATGAACGAAGAAATGCTGCTTATTGAGCAATAAAAATTAAAAGATGAGGAACTGTGTGGAAAACTGATGGCAAATATCATTGGCATCATCAATAAACTCTATCGTGGGTCGCCTAAACCGATATTTCTCAATAAATCATTATCTGTCATGGTTTCTAAGGAATTACTTCTATATCTGTATACCCTACGCCTTGGAATTATTGCATTTCTTTCTTTTCTATGTTTCCTTTATTATTCTTGACATCATCTTGGATGTTGAGTAAATTACTTAAGCATGGTTTAAGCCATTCTCAAATATTTAAGAATATTCTCAAGCTGAGTACAAAGATTTTGCTCAAATAGTTTTGTGGCGGTCAATTTTTCTCAGAATACAAAATTTAAGAATATTCTCAAGCTGAGTACAAAATTTGTACTCAAATAGTTTTGTGGCGCCGGGGTCTGGTACTGGAAAGCAGGTTATGAATTCAAAGAAGAAGCAGTGAAAATAGCACATTGACCCCATAAGCTACACCAAACCTATATTAGTAGGCCTGCAGTTTGTCTTGGGCAGTCAGTTCTGTTTATTTTTTTGTGTGATTATTTCTACATCAAAAATGCGTTTTAAATTAAGGTTTATCTATATACCACCACGATATTAGAGTTAATGAGTTGAACACAACGTACAACAACAAAAATGTCACGAGCAGAGATAGAGACTCCATTATCCTCTATTTTTTTTATATATGAAAAATATTTTTTATATTGAAAAAAATATACCTATATAAATGTAGTCCGAATCTAGGACTAAAATAAATGCTACACATTTTCAAAGATTGTTGTTTTAGTTCGTATTGGTGAATTGTTGATCATTGCTGCTTAAACGTTCTACTCATAGAAATATCAGCTTCAGCAAGGATTTGTATATACAAATACTTAACAAATCCTTGGTTTCAGCTCAGGGCTTGATGATACCTAGAGCACTTGTAGCAATCAACTGAAAGAAAAACCGGCAGAACATATTAAAATTAGATGAAAAAAGGAATTGCTTAGTTTTTTTTAATAAGTCCAATTTCTGAATTTGTGTATGATTTAGGCCTAACCCATTTTCTAGAATGAAAAAGGGGAAAAAATTCTCATTTACCCATGAAGACGAGCATTTTAGACAAAGAATGCATTAAATTTGAATGAAAATTAGAATTTTGTAGGAATGATATCCTCCAATAAAAATCTCATTTCGTCTCCTATGACTAAAATGACTACCTAATACACATCTTGATTCTGATTTGCGGAAATTAAAGAAGTCTTCTCTGTAGCTGAAATGATATTGCACTGCGCCCAGCGTAGTCATTATTTTAATTGAGTTGTACTCAAAGTGTAAATAAATTCTGAAATTAAACGTTAAATTACAGTATGTAAATGATTATTTTGAATGCACCATATCTTCATTATGTTAAGGTTACTACTGTATAGTGTTTACGCCACTTTCAACAATATTTCAGTTATATCGTGCCGATCAGTTTTTGTGGAGTATCCGGAGAAAACCACAGGCCTGTCGCAAGTCACTCACAAATCAAATAATGTTATATATCGAGTACACCTCGGCACAAGCGGGATTCGTAATTGTAATTGTAACTATCATACAATCACGACCGTGACATCCCCTTATAGCTAAAGAGCAAGGCATCTATAATATTTTGTAGAACTTAAATAGGAGTAGGTAAATAAAATTATAAGCAAAAGCGTAGCATAACGCCTGAACCAAAAATAAAACGTTGTGCGTTACATATATTTGCACTTGCTGGTCTTTAGACAAATTACCCAAAATAAAGCGTTTGTTAGACTCTACTTTCAGTTTCACATCATTTGTTATTGTTGCACAACATTACAAATTCAATTTGTTTAATTATTTACTCTCCAGAACGTTCGTGTTGTACAGTTATATATCAATGCTCTGTTTAGTGTGATACACATTTCTGCTTAGATTATAGGGAAACACGTTAACAATTCACAATGTTGGATAAATCTGAATTGATAAAACATCTGAAACTTGTAAGTTCTGAAATTTAATTATCAGTGTTAGCAATTCCGTTTAGTTGTATATGTTAGCTAAAACACTAAAACTACTTTTTTGGGACTTTAACGGTAGATGTACAATAGAGAACTGTGTCAGTGTGAGTAAATTAACACAGAAGTAATTAAAGCTGTGTGTGAAAATTAAAGTGGGTTGAGGTAAATAAATTTAACATGTTTTGCATCAGCTTTTCATGTTTTTTTTAAATTTATTTTGTTACTTTTTTTAACAATTTTGTTAATGACAAATATATATATTTGTATTATGTATTCTAATCATTGTAATCATTGTATGAAATTATAAACCCACAAGGGTCCTTAATTGGATGAATAAAATATTCTATATTCTATTCTATTCTATATTCTATATATGACAAGCAAAAGTGTTGAGAATAAAATAGTAGGCTAGACACAAGAACAAGGCAATAATTTAATATTGAATGTTAGATACAAAATGTATAATGAATGTGGCAGAGCAGTCTATAGTGCTGGACATATCGTTCATTCTCCGCCAAAGTGTAAAATGATAAATTTAGATGTCCAGGACAATAAACAGCTTTAAAACGTTATCAAATAATTTTGATTTATTTAAATTCTTGTAGATCGTTCCGTCCAGATTCAAAAACACCCTACTTTCATAGAGGTACCTTGAAACACTTTTTGTGTAGATTGATTTAAAGGTGTCCGATTTGTGCAATTTCGGCTGTCCAAGAATGCCTAAGAAAGCTGCATACGTATGCAGAAAAAGAAATCCAACACATTTTCACATAATTTTAAGTTTGATGCATTACAAACCATATACATGTATATAGTGCACACAAACTCACAAATAATCTTGGTAGCCTTATTTTCAAAAATACACAAGAAATAATATTGTCCGGAAAATTAGGGATATATACGTTATCATAATTTAGCATGGATTACTGACTACATTATAACATCAATCGAAGCTCTAATTGATATGTTCTTATGTCAAAATATATCAGATAGGAAAATCGGTTACATTTCGATGGTACATTTTTGATTTATGAAATGGGTATCGATATGTAGAGCCAATTTCAGTTTGTTACGTAAAAAAGTCAATAGATACGTTATTTCCAAAAGTGAAAAGATACGTCCGTCTATAATGTTAGATAAGATTTAAAGTGAATATCCTAATCCAGATTGTTACATGTGTTGGAAAAGCTAGTTAAGGTTACTAATGTTGCTATTTTCCAAAAACACACTTTATACAGAAAGTTTTTCAGTTTATCTTGGTAGATACGTTATTTACAAAAATAATTGACGTCATATAGGTAGAAACAGAGAGTTTACAGACTGTTCAATCGATGCAAACATAGAATAAACAGTTTAAATCATTTCTAATCCTTGAAACAATTCAATTGTATGCTAATGTATCTATGTTATTTGATAACGTATCTATGTTTTATGATAACGTATCTATGTTATATGTAATTTCGTGTCTTACAAGAATAATTTGCAAAATATATGTAGGAAAAAGTAATAAAGGTGTAGAATGACATGTTAAATGGTCGTTTATTGCACATCCGTCCGTCCGTTTTTCGCCTTTTTGGTATTCTAGCAGACCAAAAGTTTGTTTCATTACCTTCTTTGGAAATATTAGAAAAACCTCAATAAAACAACATCTGTCAGCTCTTTAATATGCACAACCCAATTACTATTTACAAAACACAAACAAATAAGTATTGTACATATCCCGTAGAAATATTTTCCGATTCTTTAACACCCGAAATTTTAGGATATATACGTTATCACTCAGATGGTATCTTTTACACTATACTTTAAAAAATGTTCTTACATTTTTAACTGAATCTTTTTGAGGGTTTTCCTAAGTTTTGGAATATCGAATATTATTAATCGTTCAACCTAAAGTACTGTTTGTGCTATATTTAAACTAAACGTTTTACAAATTAAATATTTACAAGAGATAATGTTGGTGATAATACAGCCTTTTAGATGAAATATAAAATGACTTTTATTAACAGATTGACTCATTCAAAGCGTTTGTGCATACAGTAGAAGATAGGTCTTTCATAAAATTCATTCATTATTGGGTTACTGTTAACTGTGAAAAACTTTTGGATTAAAATGGAACACTAGTTCTGTCAACGTATCTACCAACAGAGAAAACTGCCTACCCTTCTTCACATGTAAATATTTTCTAAACTCGAAGACATACAATGCAGCCATTCCGTATGACTTTCATGCAATCATATGTGATCATTGTGCAGCTTCCGTCTTTGGAAAAAAATCAACTTTATTTTTTTCTATTTTTTTCCACATATTTCACTTTAGTGGAGAATGAACGATAAGCCTAAGTGATTGGTGTTGTATTAAATCAAAGGTGGGGGCTTGAGTTCTGTCTACATGTAGAATAGAACAAAAAAAATTGTCACCTCAAAAATCTAATTCTAACACTGTTGGGTTTAGTATTCAGACATATATTCTAAGATATTTTTTATATAATGTCTGAACATTCAACTCAACAGTGTAGAGTTTGATTTTTAGCTGACAAATATTTTGTTCTTCCCTCAGCAGGATTCAACCCACACCAATGATACATTGCAGCACTGATTTGCTTCATAATAACATCCATTTAGTCCCCCTGGCCAAATCGAAAATGCTACAAAATGTATAATATAGTTTCATAAACCAAGTTTTAATTTTTAAGATAGTTTTAGTCTGAATGTTTATAATTTCTTCAGGTTTTGGAAGATGAATTGTCTAGAGATGACAGATTGCTTAGTGAGGCAGATTTAAAAATATTACTTATTGATGAAAAAAGTAGCATGCAACCAAGGGAGACAATTGTTGGATACCCTACATATCCATTGTACAGGGAAATTGGAAACATGCTGTATCGAAAATAAGTATGTGTCGCGTGACGATATCATCATCTGTTGTGTTTTTATATAAAAAAAATTATGAATCAGCATGTGTTGTGTGGTAAGATGTCGGTATAAGTTGTGTTTTAATTAAATAAAATCATGAATCAGTATATGTTGTATGATGTCAGCATTTCATGTGTTTAAAAACATATTGTTGAATAAGTATGTTGTGTGAAGGTGCCGATATCTATACTTGTGTTTTAAAAAAAAATGTAGTTATATATAGATCTGTTTGCTGTTTGTATGGGCAGTCATCTGTTGTGTTTTAAAAAAAAAGATACAGGTAGTTGGAAAATGAATGTGTGTTGTATGTAGTGACAAGCATCAGTTGTAGTCTTGCTACAAATTAGCATAATAATACATTGTATGTATATACATTTCTGATAAAGCCATTTTTATAACTTGGTAAAAATTCTGATCCTTACACGTTTTGTTTTCTTTCATTGAAACTAAATTTAAACCTAACCATGAATAAACCACAGTCGTATGAATTTTCATAAATAGAGAAAAATAGTGAAAATTTAGATGTTGGGGTATTCATACGACTGTGAATAAACTAATAACATGTGAACACATACCATCAGATTTAAGTCCTTAAATTTTTAGGTTTGATATCTTAACTGTCTAATCCAAACACCCGGTCTATATCAACCAAAATATTGGATCTGCATTGTTTGTTTTAGACAGATTTAATTGCCTATAATTACTTGATGGTATATTTTTCATGTATTTTCAGAGAATGTCCAGTTGTGAATCTACCAAAGTATAATTTATTGGATGAAAAAGTTTATGTAGAATCAAGGTAACTATATCTAATATTAGGGGTAAAGGGTTGAAAATATTTTGATGTACATCACAAATTGACAATGGATAGTGTGCATCTTATATTGCTCATAGTAACTATATCTAAATTTTGTTATACTATGACCATCCTCTATACAAAAATGTACCAATTTTATATCTTTGACTCCCGGTTAAAATTGCTCTATAAACCAAACATGAAACAAAAACATGAAATTAATATCATATAAAAAGAAAAGTGATTTTTTTTTTTCAGTTGTATTGTGCTATTTTTATGATCTATTTATTCATAATTAAAATGAGTTGAGTATTTGATTTATATTTAGTTATGTCCTTGTTAACATTAAAATATATCACAATGGCTGACACTGGCAAGTCAAAACTTTATAATTTGATGATACATTTAGAATAACAGTAGTTTTGAAGCAAGTCTGACATTTTTCATTTTTCTAGTTATCTAGGGCAAATTATAAATTTGTTTTGAAAAATATTTTGATATACAAATGTATACTGAAAAATACTTTATTTGATATGTAGCAAAAAGATGACAATATAAGCCACAAGGAGAGCTTATTACTTCCTGTGATTCCACAGATATACATGTACTGCACATTAACCATCTTTATGTATGTCTTATAAATAGGTCAGCCACGTTTGCCTCCGTTACACCATTACTGGATGGAATGAAGTCTTTGTGGGACCACTGGGGCATTGATGAAAGAAAATATAGAATTAGATATATTCTAACAGTAAGTAATAATAAATAAACCATTGTAACATGACCTCACTCTTTCCCTTTGTTAAAAAAAACAGAATTATTTCTTCGTATTATCTCATTAGCACATGCGCCGATTAATGTGAGTGACGTTTCCATTGGCAGCATAAATTGTGACCCGAATAATGCCGATAGAGGGTGCAGTATTATTCGAGTTACATAAATTTTGTGCGACATTTTCTGCAAGCGTATGTATAAATTACCATCTTCCAATCAAAGTATACTACCGTATTTGTACTCTTAGACATATCAGAATCGAAATAAGTCATGGAAGCCAGAATGTGTTTTGAGTTTTAACATGGATTGATGGATATTAGTAAATTTTATCCCTCGCTTCTGGCTCGGGATAAAATACTAATATCCGCCAATCCATGTTAAAACTCTCAACACATTCTGGCTTCCATGATTTATTTTTTAAATAGATGGTTAGCTAGGGTTATGGTGTTGAAAGCCACTTTCAACAATATTTCAGTTGTATCGTAGCAGTCAGTTTTATTGGTGAAGGAAACCGGAGTACCTGGAGGACACCATCGACCTGCTGCAAGTCACTGATAAACTTTATCACATAATGTTGTATCAAGTACAATTTAAACCCGAGTGGGATTTTATCTAATTGTATTTTTTCCTTTCAATTATTGACTGATATTGTATATACAGGTTACACATAATGTATGTGATAATAGTTTGTTTAATATTTTAGGTTTTGTGTAAAGTTTGCAATTTTGCTGACATTTGATTATTTTCGATTTTGATCCCCTTTTAAAATTAGGTGCAACAGCTCTGTCCTCTACACATAATTTGGCTGGAATGTTCCTTGTATAGTCCTCTATAAAATATCTGTTTATGTTTGTGTTGATCAGTAATTAATTAATGATAGCTAATACTGTATGACACAGTTTTATCAATAGGACTCTATGTGAAAATGAGATAAAAATAATTTTGAAAAAAAAACTTGGATAAAAAATTATGTATCATGTATATATGTTAATCTTCTCAGTTTTCTGTGTCTTCCTCTAACAAATACTGACTGCCTTCAAAAAGTTGAAGATTATGTCAGAAGTTGCACATGACAATTGAAAAAGGTTAAAACTATTTACAGGTGGTTGTATTTATTATATAGTAATTTTATAAACTTCTGTGTACAAGAATTAGAGGCACATCTGGACCTTTTTTGCTCAATTGTTTATTTATGTACAGTTTATATTCGATCAAATCCTAATTTTTTAAAGAAAAAAATATTTATTTCATTTTCACATAGGATCCTATGCTATATTTTAATACAATGTTGAGGATTCAGTTATATATGTTAAATAATAAACATTTACTTGATCAGTTATTCATGTCTTATAGTTATTAGATAAGAGAGGTATGTTAGATTTGTTGGGAATCAGAAAGACAGTGGGAACAAAGGAAATCTTCCCATGTTCAAGGAAAACTTTAGAAAAATGTTTTACAGAGAAACATTCGTAAGTATCAACAAATTATTAGGTTTTTTGACACTGACTAATGGACATTTATAGTTAATTCCATATCAAATTACAATATTTATTAAATATCAACAAATTGATGACATATTTATTCTGGTTCGATTGTTACCTTCCTTTACTAATTGAAAAAACTGCAAATTTGTCATTTCTGCTCTTAACTTCAGTATCTTGGCCAAACATTTTGAACTTAAAAGACTCTTACTTTATAGTTTCCATTTACAAACTGAAAGCTATTGCCTGTAGCACCAGAAAATAGCTTTTGGTTTGTTTTATGCTGGAGTGAGGGCATCTTTGTGCTATGAACTTATTCTTCTTTTATTTTCTCTGTTTTTGCACATTAAGAGACAAGTTTACATACAGTACAAATTAATAAAATAGTGAAATTGTAGAAGTGGATGAAAATGTGCTCAGATTAGAAATAAGACCTATTGTTGGCCGTCAGTTATGATAATGCAATACCCATCGATTATGTTGTAGATATGTTAATTGTTTGGTTTATAGTGTTTAAACGCCACTTTCAACAATATTTCAGTTATATCGTGGTGGTCAGTTTTATTGGTGGAGGAAACCAGAGGACCCGGAGAAAACCATCGACCTGTCACAAGTCACTGACAAACTTTATCACATAATGTTGTATCGATTACACCTCTCCACGAACAGGGTTCGTACTCACAACTTTAGTGGTGATAGGCACTGATTGCACAGATAGTTATAAATTCAACGTTGCCCAAAGTATTGTACAGATATAAAATGTTAATTAACATTCGACTATTTATTTATGCTATAATTTTAAACATACACTGATCTATTTAACTTGAGAAAATATTTACTTTAAAAAATAATGTAAATGTATTGACAGGCCGAATTCCCAGTTGTCAGTTGGAGCCAGGGCATTAGCAAAGCATCATCATAGAGACGCCAGTACATCTTGGTGGGGTGTATGTACAGGAAGTAAGCTATATTACAGTATATTTTTGTTTCTTATAAAATTCTTTTTTATGCAGTAATAGTATGCCAATAGATTTCATATGGCTCGTATTCTTTCCAATATAATAAGGGGGTAAAAAATTCAGAATTTTTATATTAAAATCCATTTTCTTTATATTCCTCATGAAATTTCCTACACCTGTTTTACAAAACAGATTTGTTATGTTTTTCTGAGATTAAAGGTGTCAAAGTGGACCAAAAAGAACCAACATCCAAAATAAATATATTTATTTTAAGTCAGATTTATATGCAGTTTTTCCCAATGATTTTACAAAAAATCGCTGTCTAGAACATGCCAATTTTGCATAGCTCTTTCTAGGTTTTTATTGTGATATTTTTCATTGGTAATGTTTTGTGGAGAAAAAAAATCTATCCAGAAACTATTAAACTAAATATTAATTAATATATTTTTATTTTAAATTTCAGCTGAACAAGCAAAGAATGAACATGCTTTAAAGATCATGAACAAAATTTTAGACAATGCTACCTGGCTTAATACACATTGGTTACCTGTAAGTTATGTTATCACAATCAATAATCATCATTAACAGTAATTTATGTTTTAATTTGATTATTATAAATAACATCTTGCAATATCTTGTATGAAAAAGAGAGGAAAACATGTTTTGTTTGACACTATATGTACCATTTAATTATGTTTTGTTGAAAGAAAAGTTGTTCTGTCTGTGTATCCCCTAAGTCTCAAAAGCGTATGATCAAAGTACCCTCTTTGTAGATACACACATATAATATTGCATCAGTTCGATGAGGATATATATACAAGACTTTCATTTAACTTGACTATATGGGCAACACAGCAGGTGTCTTATAAGATAAAGGAACTGCTTACCTCTCGTAAGCACTGAGGTTCACACCTGGTTTTTCGGTTCAGTTCGTCTTGCTCATCTTAAAAGTTTTCTGTGTTATGTTTATTATTTTGTTTGTCTTTATCCTGTTTCTTGTGTGCCGAATGTTGCCAGTAACTCTTAGATTGTCCATTCGGTTTTCTCTAATGTTTATCGATTGATACTTACAATCTGTTGTATGTGACATCAGTTCAGTACATTGTACAATACTTTACATGCACGTTGCAGCATGTACATCATGTATAAGTATACAAGACAACAAAAATGAGAGTGGCAGACATGTATTTGAATAAACAACATCCATTAATTTAATTTCAATTCTTTGAAATTTGACGCTAACATTTCATTATAGTTTTAGTTCATAGAACTAGAAAGACATCTTTGCAGGACAGAATATATTGTTTTACTTTTGAAATCTGCAGTACAATGAATATTTTATTTTCAATTTTATTTAGCAAGACATCATTATATTAGAGGCCAGACATTTTGAAGGTAAGCATATTTTGTCTTAATATCTATTTAAAGTTGTGTCTTACATGTAAATTGTTTAATAGAGAGTATAAGTAATGTTGTAGAAACAAAACTTATTGTTCATATCTATATAGATTGTCCTTTACTACCAGTGGGTGGGATATTTCTCTACTCAAGATAGCAAAATTTTTAAATTTTAAAGCTTGAGCTTTAGGGAGAGCTTTACAAATTGAAAATTTTACTATTGAGAGTGGAGAAATGTTGTAATCCACAAGTAGTATAAGAAGAGTCTGTTCATCATATGACCCAAAACATCAAAACTATTTTTATGTCGTTAATTTATGTCGAAAGGAAATTGGCAGGAATTGAACCACGTGATGATTAAAATTATTACAACAATTTAACAAACTGGTTAAACATACTTAAGAATAGGAGAATATAGATTCTCCTTCAGTTGCTCGTGAATTACGTCATGCGAGTGGTCAAAATGGACAACTGAAGGAGAATTTGTTTCTCCCATTATTTAACACAAACTTTATTTCTAAAGCTGTCAAATGAGTCAAATGCGGGGAAAGGCACAAGACATTTTAATCCTCTAGAGGATTACAGATTTTTCCACCTCTGGTTCAGCAGGGTTAAAAATGCCGTAATAATGGGAGAAATTGTAATATATAATTAATAAGAAAGGATATGGATGCATATAACCATTACACTTAGACACAAATTAAAGTAAAGGAACAGCACTTTTATTGCTGTTCTACATTTTGTAGGATCTTCACAGCAGGATCTTCATTAATTAGCATAACACATACCCAAAAAGGAATGGGGCATGTCCCCTAGCCTGCATTTGAGTGGAATTTTTAATACATTAAATAAATATTGATTTAAAAATGTAGTAAGTTTTAGTACTAAATTCAATGAAGTCTAATCTGATAACAATAGTGACACACATTTAACAAGCCAGAAATTGAGGACCATATTCTGGGAATGAGAAATTGAACAATAGTATACAATTATGGCCCTCATTTGAGGTAAACATTCAAATTTGTCAACCGGCGAAAGGTTGTTTTCCTGATCGCTTGCCTTTGAAAAACTATCTGTGAATGGTGGACAAATCTGACTGTCTACTTCAGAGGAGCACCATAATTGTATACTATTGTTCAATTTCTCACTCTTAGAATACAGTCCTCAGTTTCTGCCAATGAGGATATTCTAGAATATAAGAAAAGTTAAACTCTGTATTATATTGTAGGTTATGGAGCCAGATGGACAGCCGATGGGTCATCGTTTAGAGGGTTTTTAGAACCTCAAATGGAGGGTGGACATGATGCTGGGTGGAAACATTGATTAATAGTAAAATAATTTTGGTCGGCTATTTTCGTGTAGCTGTGGTAATACTACACAACACCATATTAGCCATGGACGATTTATTTATCCAATGTTGTAGTAGCACGGTGGCTATTGTAATATTTACATCATTTGACAAAATGTTAAACTGAGACAGAGACAGTGAAATCAAAAGCCAGAGAATCAAGGTGTGTGAATTTTGTGTTTTCCATACAGTTCACAGCAATGCTCCGGATTTCTCCCGGAGCCTCAGTAATTTTGACCCTTTACTGGGCTAACGGGACAGCTGTTAGATTCTCCGGGATTTCCGAATTTCCTAAGAAAATATTTAAGTATAATATTTATTTTCTTTTGTAGAAAGATCGTAAGTCATGTTTTGTAAATTCGGTTGAATAAATAACTCAGACTTTTTGCACCTAGGAAGCACACCCAAAAACCATATTAAAAACCTCAAACTCGTTTTCGGAAGGGAACTTTGTAACGCTCCCCCCCTTGGACCTCTCAAAAGGATCTTGTCCTTGGCTTACCCAGAGCCATAGGCTGTCCTCAGAATCCCTTGCCAAATTTTCTCAGGAATTCAATTAAATAAATGTTGGCAAGTATGCTGTTACTACTGTTTATAATATTGGTTTCATATTGCTCTATAATATTCATCACAAAGAAGGCATGGCCGTCGGTGTAGGTTAAAATCTAAAAGGAGACTTGCTATTTTATTGTTAACAATAATGTTCACTTGTTGTAGAATCTAGTTGATTACTCATATGTGAACAACACTTGCATGATATAGCATCATTTTTACTAATAGCATTAGTTATTGTAAGGGTGATAGTGCATCAAATGCCCCTAACTGTCCGCTAAACAACAGTGTGTCCAATCGTTCAAAAACTTGTCAAATCCTCAAACAAGTGGTTGAGAGTTTTGTTAACGTTGGACACACCCTTGTTTAGGGGACAGTTAGGGGCATTTGACGTGCTATCCTGACAATAACTAATGCTATTAGTAAAAACTTACCTTCAAGCAGCACAAAAATGGCTTCCAATTATGACGTACATTCACCCCCTGTATACTGTTGTTTAATTATATTCTGTATGTTGGTAATGATAAAATTACATTGTACTTGTAAAATCTATAATAGAATTAAGGTTGTGTTATAAACAGTTGATTTATTATGTACATTAGAATTGTATTTAAAATCAAAATACTATAGATATTCAATAATTATTTTTTTTGTAATGAATTTTCTTTTATTGGCAAAAACATCATATTTTACAATTAAATAATCATCTCATGTTTACATCAAATTATGTAAATACATATATATACAGAAAGAGGATAGATAGATTCTTGTACTAATAGTTTACTCTAAATATTCATTCTTATGCTTATGGAGTGACAAGAACAACAAACAATACAAAAAACAAAATAAGTATCATTCTAATATGACGCCGTGTTATCGTCAGTTCATATAATACTCAACAACAACACTTTTAGCGCAAACGCAGTAATGTTGTCAATTCGGCTATTCCGTGTACCCTCCCGCTGTGAAATTACAGTGATGACCGAGTGTAAACAAAC
The DNA here is from genome assembly GCA_002080005.1 of Gigantidas platifrons. Taxonomy (NCBI): domain Eukaryota; kingdom Metazoa; phylum Mollusca; class Bivalvia; order Mytilida; family Modiolidae; genus Gigantidas; species Gigantidas platifrons. The sequence goes on along the minus strand of MJUT01054127.1, from coordinate 476,293 downwards.
AAAACACCGGCATATAACGTATTTTTAAAGTCCTTAAAAAAACCCAATATAATTTTAAAAGTTTCTGTATAAAATCCTACAAGGTCGTTTCCGTGAGGTCATACACAACAACTACACATACAAAAAAAAATTCCGGAAAAAATACTTAAGACAACCATCTATCGACTTTGACTTTTGTAATTTATCATTATCCTGTGACGTAGTTTACAAGGGACGCTGGTGATATTGACACAAGTTGGTTACTGATTTTTTTCTCGATTTTTTGAGTATTTTACTTGTTTAAGTAGCTAAATGCAAAATACCATCAAATTGGAAAGTATCAGTAACTTAATTACATCACCGTCTAGTTATCGATGAAGGAAAAAGTACTGTAAACAATACATGAAGGTTAGGTTGTTATTGATGCGTGACACACATCAATGGAATGTATGTGTGCGTACTGGGAATCCCCAAAGGTAAATTCAATGAATTTTAAAAACAAATGAAAAAAATCTTATAATATTATTACTCACACAATATAGAGTTTGATTTAATATATGTGCTAAAATTGCGCCGATTCCGTCATCATATGTGAAGGGGGCTAAACGGAACAGCCGTTGTATGGCGGATTCTAAGGTGTCCTAAGGTCATAAAAATTACCGTATTTGTCCTATTAGAATCGAAATAATCCATGGCAGCCATTCGATTATAAAGGCCCAGCCCATGGTTAAATGAATATAACACAATGGCTGCCATGGATTATTTCTTAAGTATACCACTGGCACTGTTAACACACATCATTGTTTCAACTGAAATAAAATATAAATTGTCATCACAAAACCCTTAGTATACCACTGGCACTGTTAACACACATCATTGTTTCAACTAAAATAAAATATAAATTGTCATCACAAAACCCTNAGTATACCATGGGCTGGGCCTTTATAATCGAATTTAATCCCGAGCGACAGCGAGGGATTAAATTCGATTATAAAGGCCCAGCCCATGGTTAAATGAATATAACACAATGGCTGCCATGGATTATTTCTTAATTAAATCATAGCCATGGCAGTATGGGGAGGGAAAAATTGAAGTAGTTGAACAAATATATAATGTTGTTATAAAATTGGTGCCCAGGGACTCCAACAGGTGTTTGCCTTTTCATATGATTTATTTTTATAATATATGTTTTTTTCAATAACAAGGTTTTCTTTTAAATAGTTTTGTAATGCTTTTACATGAACCTGCTGAGTATTTAATTTTGTTTTGTATATATAAAACTTGGTAAGCAGAATTATTAAATTTCTCAAATAGTTTTTTTTTTATTTGTCTTATTCCAAATAAAATTATAGTCAAATTTAATGGCAGTTCTATTTCAGTTTTTTCAAAGATCCAGTTATTTAAGTCTTCCCAAAGTTTAGATGTTTTATTACATGACCAAAATATATGTTCAATTGTTTCTACTTCTTCTAAACAGAAACTACATTTATCATTTGGTTTTTGATTTATTTTATACAATAAACTATTTGTACCTAGAATTCTGTGAATGATTCTATATTGAAACCACTGTGGTTTTGAACTTTTTGTTGTAATGAAAGGCAAATGATAAATTTCTTTCCAATTTAAAATTACCTTTAGAGCTTCCGTCCATTTTTCTTCACATTTTAATGTTATTGAATTTGAATTTAAAATATGGTACATGTCTTTAGATCCTTTTTGAGATTTCATAAAAATTTTAATGATGTTTGGAATTAGTGGTCCATTTAGTTTTTCTAAGTCATTAATAGGTATATTTGATTTTTTAATGTAAATACTTATTGCTGTAATAACACCATGATAAGCAAGAAAGTTTGTTTGTATATTATAGGTGTCCTGAAACTTTTGAAATGATATTATTTTTCCAGTTTCATCCAACAAATCATTTATCGTGTAAAAACACCCCTTTTTGCTCAATCATTATACAAAACTGTTTGATATCCCACCTTAATGTTTTCATTATTCCAAATGTTACAAGTATTTATATTTAATTGGTCTATTTGTAATTTTAATTGCAGTTCTCTCCATGTATTGAAAACTTCTTCCCAAAAAGGATTTTTTAATTGTTTTTTATGCCCTGAGTTTAATAGCTGTGTAATATCTATTTTTTCAGAAGATAACAATAATTTTGTTATCTTAAGATCTTTTTTTATGATTCTTCTAATCCAGCTTAATTTTAATCCTTTTATATACATTTTGATATTTAACATTTTTAAACCATCCATATCATAGTTTTGAGATAAAACCTCTCTTTTTATTTTGTCTGGTTTATTATCCCAAATAAAGGAGTATATCTTAGAAACTAATTGATTAATTATTTTTTCTTTTGGACTAGGTATAGTAAGAAACAAATGATTCAGTTTTGAGATTATCAGGGATTTAATTATTGTTATTTTACCAATTGGTGTTAGGATTTGCTTGGACCATATCTGCAAGGTATTTTCAATTTCTTTCAGCTTAGGGGTATAATTAAGTTTTTCAATTTCATCAATATTGACAGAAAAATGTAAACCTAATAATGTAAACCTGGTGGAGCCCCATTCCAATCCCCACTTGAAACACATGGTATCTGAACTATATCTTTTCTTCCCTATCCATACCACCTTTGTTTTGTCTATATTAATTTTGATATTCAATAATAGTAACACATTAGGTCAAAAGGTCAAGGTATCTTTGATCATTTTCTGTGAGAAGTATGGTGGTATATAATTAGTGTCCCTATGGGACATATTGGTGGTCTTTTATCAAGGTCCCTGTGGAGTATATGGTGGTCTATGATCAAGGTCCCTGTGGAGTATATGGTGGTCTATGATCAAGGTCCCTGTGGAGTATATGGTGGTCTATGATCAAGGTCCCTGTGG
>MJUT01054127.1:446467-466819 GCA_002080005.1 Gigantidas platifrons | reverse complement strand
TGGTCCTTAGGTGGTCAACTTTCAAAATTATGTCCTGTGAGCCCGACCTCCATCCAAGATTGCCGCAGTCAGCGGACATAGTTTTAACATAGGACCCTATGGGAAAATTGTTTAAAAGTCTTCCCTCTGAAACCAGTCGGCCAATTTAAAGCAAATATGGCATGGATGGTCCTTGGGTAGTATACTTTTAAAATTGTGTCTGGTGACTACTACCTCCATCCAAGATGGGCAGACATAGTTTTAACATAGAACCCTATGGGATTTGAATAGTAACTTAGATGTATTCGGCATGCAGACATTCTTAAGAGGACTTAGTTATGTCAGGTGAGCGATACAGGCTCATGTGAGCCTCTAGTGTATTCATTCATCACTGGGTCTATATGTTTTTCAATAGAAATATCAATCAATAACTTACACTTTCTTTAAATAATATTGTCTAAAGGGAGGGCCTGGGTGGCTCAATGAGTTAGGTAGTTGGATTACCTAACAACTCATACAAGCATATCACCAATACGGCGTGAGTTCATCCCCGGCTTTGTAAATTACAAAAAAGGGTGCACTCGACTCGTAGCCATAAGTGATAAAGTTACCAGTTACTTGTCCATGGTCGGTGGTTCTCTCCGGCTTCTTCCAGCACTAAAACTGGTTGCCATGATATAGCTGAAATACTGCTGAAAGTGGCATTAAACACCAAAAATCAAATCATTAAATCAAAAGGGACAGGGTCACAGATGGTTCTTTATATAAGCAAAACAAATGTATCAATACACCCATACCTGCCATAGTTGAAATCTGAATATTGGGACTTGGTTTCAAAGGGATTAAGCTCATCAATGTATAATATTTGGTCTAGTTTAGTTTGCACCTTTGAGCTCGTTAAGCATCTGATGAAATACACAGAAAGCTAAATGTAACATTTCTTTTCATTTGTTCCAGTTGTAAAGCCTAAAATTAAAGGCATCAAATCAACATTTTATTACAAAGCAATTCAGGGTTGAACCTTAATACTACCTGATTCGATCAAATCCATCATTGATCTGCAGATGTTCAAGAAAGAAATGAAATGTCACTTGAAATGTACCAGTGAGAAATTGGAAAGATTTCTCATTTCATATAAATAAAACTTATCTTAAATGATCAATTACCCATTCTTGATATTTAATTAATCCCACATTCCCGCTATTTGATTATTGATCTTAAATGCTAACTTAAGCTATTATTAAAATACTATAGACGGCAGAAGATACGTACATGTATGTAACGTGTACGGTGCGTTACTTCCGTTTTCTATCCGTTTTCACGGAGTTTGAGAAGCTATACAATTGAGACCTAAACTATTGAAAGCCAAATCCAAATTTTCATAAACAATTACAACAATAACATATGGTTTGGAAACTCAACACAATATGTATCATTTAAAACAATTCTCAGACCTCAATTTTTATAAGAACTAACTTCCAGACCATCTGGAAACTATAAATACAACAGCGTTCAAACATATATTATAAAACAATTTATATAACCACGAAAAGACAAAGCAAACACAAAACTCTGTCAAACCTTGAAACACTTATGTTTCACAAATGCTGAATATAAACAGCACAAACTATAGAACAATCAAGTTATATGTTCTGAGATGTTGCGACCATTCCATTAGGAAATTACAACTTCAGACCAACCTGGTAACTTCGATTGTCTATTATCTTGTGGCTATATAAACTATATAAATTAAACTCTTACCACTGTTGTTCTCTTTACTTCTTACCAGTCGCATTAACGATAAGAAAATGACGAACCAAATACAAATTTCTCCCTCTTTATATACCCCTATTTTGGGTTTAGATCATTGTTCTTTCAAAGGAATGACAGCATGGACGAGTTCATATGAACTGTCAATCATCGTTATCTTTCCCTTTGATGTTAAGAATTGCGCAATTTCTCTTATCAGCTGTCAATCATCGTTACCTGATTCAATGTATTTGAATACAGCGCAGTTACACAACCATAATTACACAACCGTATGTTTTAAACAAATTAAACGCTACAAGAAAGTATTCTTACTAAATTTTGTTACACGTATATCAAGACACGTGATAATATAACCCACGTGAACAACCAAAAGTAAGTGAACACGAGCAACACAGACCCTATCAAAAACCGAGAATTGACATATATTCCAGAATAGCAAGTAGTTCCTGCTCCGCATGTTGCTCCTACTCGTTTACTCAACGCAGTGGCCAAAGTCCAGAAAATGCCGTAAATGAGGTAACAGGGATGGCAAGATATGACGACAGTGAAATCATATCCTTAGTCATCTGTGAGATAGACCCACTGCATAACCATCAATCCGTTCATGAATGGGACTGTAAAACGTCCTGAGTGAAGACTTCTATATAACTGTCATGAACCACTGTGTAAACAGTTTGTTCATCATCAGCAGTCATATATCCTTAAAATCCAGATAAGATACACATTATCTACAATAGTGTATTAAGATGTTTTTAAACTTTGTATGCATTCATTGATAGAATGTTGCTACATATGAATGGAAATTTTACGATAGGAAATTTGAAATCACGTTTGTCGTACACATTGGATCCTTAATTTGAAGCTGAAAGGGATGTAAATACCAAGGACGTATATACGTCCTTGTAAATACGACCCATAAAATCATAAAACCGTGCATTATGGGGGAAGCTGAAATCAAAGGATTGGGCTAATTTTCTCCTTTCTTTTGAGTAGCCCCTATACGAATTCAAAAATAAGTTGGCTAGAAAGCTATTTTTCATTGAATTGATTCTGTCGAGAGATCCCTGTTGTATATCGACGGATTTCCTCTATCTCTGGGATAAAGACAAATTTTGAAGATATTAAAGGGGTGATCAGAAGCCGAAAGGGTAAAAAAGAATTGCCAAATTCCAAAATTTTAGTGTTTTCATTGTTCACACAATTTTAATGCAGTTTCTTGCAAAAAAACAAAAAAAAACTCATGTGCGTAACCCTTTATTCACATTTTATTTTTCTAAAAGGATGCTCAACCAAATGTTAATATTGGTGGAATTATTGACCATCACTGTTTAAGCTTTCTTTTCACAATTCACAAGTATGATACTTAGGCAGGGGATTTTAAGTTGAAGTCAAGTATGATACTTAGGCAGGGGATTTTAACGTTGAAGTCAAGTATGATACTTAGGCAGGGGATTTTAAGTTGAAGTCAAGTATGATACTTAGGCAGGGGATTTTAAGTTGAAGGCGTCGCAGTCACTAAGAAAGAAAGTAAGTAAAGTCACAAACATTTCACCTGAAAAAAAACCCAGCAGTACAAATGCTGAAATATTTGATAATTGGAATACTTTCAATCTGTTGACTATACACGTGCCTGCACGTGTCGTACGTACTACATTAAATATTGATGTTGTTATTAGCCTTTATATGGCTGTCTGTGTGTAAACAGTATCTAGTTACGTCCACCTCTCCTCTTACTTCAGTATTCTCTATTCTTTTAGCGATTGCTGCAGTTGGTTGGATATCTTAATTAAAATCTATAGATATCATTTAATTTAGTTTCACAATGGTAGACCGTAACATCTATTATAGTCACCTTGGAGACATACGAGGTGTTGTCCGAACCATTTGACCACTCATGTGGACCGGTATGTTCATGAATTATCCATATGTTATTCTCGAATCGATTATGACTATGTTTTTGATGGCTGAACTGTTGAACTTAAAATACTATTAATAACACTATTTGATTACAATATTTATTTTTTTTATTTCAAATTTGTGTACAATATTTATATTTCAACAATATCAATTGTACATAATGTCACAATTTCGTAATATATATATTTTTATATATAATTAATACATCATCATAACACATGAGAACATATCACATATCACATATACATGTACAAAAATGTACTTATAAAATAAAATGATAATTGATATTATAATGTATATAAATCAATATTATAATAGAAAGTCAAAGTGGAACAATGGTTCAGAATTCCCCAAATCCTCCCATATACAGGTTTAGATGACGTTAAATGATAATACAATTGACATATTATCTTTCTTAAGTTTACATAAATGCTTTTATATATTGCTTTGAACCATTGTATCATTGCGTATGGCAAGAGGTGAATACAGATCTGAACAGTTGTCCCCAGTGCCGGATTTACTAGTACCTATAGGCTCGATAGGCTCAAGCCTAGGGCCTCAACATTTAGGGGACCGCCGGCCAAGGTGTATAATATTTTTAATACTCTTATTGGACTTTCACACTTATGCTGTTATAACGTATACTTTATTCTAAACAACCCTTCCGTAATATTCCGTGCACAGTTGGACTCCATTGCAGAATTTTAAACAGCCCTCATCATCTTTGCCTTTATTGAAATTGATTAAACACACTTCCACCTCCATCTTCCTTCAGTCTTGAAGGTGGGGAATTGGGAGTGACCTCACAAGAGGAATAACATATGGCCTCTCTTTATCTACATACGGAACTTTGTACCCATGTTTTATAGATAGTTCTGAATACAGAATATCGATACTCATCTGAATATTGACTGGAATAAGTCTATATCACACAGATGAATTAATAACAACCTATATACAATGGATGGTTTGGCTTGGTTTATAGTGGTTAACGCCACTTTCAACAAGATTTCAGCTATATCGTTGCGGTCAGTTTTATTGGTGGAGGACATATACAATGAAAAGACAACAATTGATGCATATAGATATGATAAGTGATTGGATTTTGTTCAACAGCACCAGCAAAACGAGCACAGTTTATTCAAAGCAATTGGTTTGATTGATTGATTTTTGGTGCTTAACTCCACTTTCAGCAATATTTCAGCTATATTATAGCGACCAGCTTTAGTGGTGGAAGAAGCCAGAGTACCCGGAGAGAATCACCGACCATGGGCAAGCAACTGTTAAACTTTATCACTTGCGGCTGCGAGTCGAGTGCATCCTTTTTTGTAATTTACAAAGCCGGGCGCGAACCCACGTCGTATTGGCGATAGGCGTGTATGAGTAGCCATTGGTTTCTAAGTTCTAACGTACTGGTTATTGCAGTACAATGCTACTTTGGATGAACCTACACGTCGTGTTGAAATTTATATATCACGAGCACTATCGGTTTGGAAACAAGTGCACAAACAAAGCAAATGATTGCTTCCCCTGCTTCTTATATATTAGCATAACACTTGAACAAATCAATATAGGAAAAGTTTGAATAAACCAATGGGGTAATCACAAACTGCAGAACAGACAATACAATGGCCAACAGAAAAAGGACAAAAGGACAAACAATGGTTTACAAAACACTGCACAAAAGCCATTAAAAATTGAACAAGAACCCCACAAAAAAAAACAAAAAAAACAGTGGATGAACTCATGTGCTCCGGAAGGGTAGGCAGTTCCAGTTCAACTAGTCACACCCGTCGTGTTATTATTGTTACGAAGTCGATGATCAGTCATGATAGTTGAAAATATTGAAGTTTATCAAAAGTGAGGACACGTCCAGTGTCCAGATAATGGTTATAATACAATATAAATAGAATGTCATTTGCATTGCGTTCTTACAGGTAAATTAGACTAACATTTACCATGTTAAAATACACATTATAAAACACAAAGATTGACCATGTTAAAATACACCTTATAAAACACAAAGGTAACATAACATACAAGTAACAACTATCACTCTTATCATGTTATATCTCTCACACATATAATAAATAAAACTCTGTAAACAAAATAAGACAGAATCCATTGATTATCAGTTTGTATCATCAGTATTTGTTGTCTAACACACGATGAACAGAATAAGTTATTTCACTATAGTTTTTCTATTTATCATCAACACCCTCCAACAGATATAATAATAATACATCTTGATGAAATGCTTCAAACGAGCATTTAGAGATACAAATCCTTATACACACAAAATATTTTTTTGACTTTGCTCAAATTCTTCAATTTGGAACAGCCATGATGCCATCAATGTATGTAACTATTTTAAGTAAATCAAGTATTCATTACTTTTAATTTTTCCTCTAGACTCCATATAACCTGGAGGTAATATTCAATATTTTTTATTTTCTCTTCAGACTCCATATAAACTAGAAGTAATATTTTTAAATTTTCCTCCAGACTCCAAATATTCAATATTTTTAATTTTCCTCCAGACTTCAAATATTCAATATTTTTAATTTTCCCTCCAGACTCCAAATATTCAATATTTTTAATTTTCCTCCAGACTTCAAATATTCAATATTTTTAATGTTCCCTCCAGATTCCATATTTAATCAGGATCATTACAATATTGTGAAGTATATACAGCAGACAAATGTTATATACTTTCCCCTCCAGACACCATTTTTCNATATTTTTTATTTTCCTCCAGACTTCAAATATTCAATATTTTTAATTTTCCCTCCAAACTCCAAATATTCAATATTTTTAATTTTCCTCCAGACTTCAAATATTCAATATTTTTAATGTTTCCTCCAGACTCCATATAGACTAGAGGTAATATTCTTAATTTTTCCTCCAGACTCCAAATATTCAATATTTTTAATGTTCCCTCCAGATTCCATATTTAATCAGGATCATTACAATATTGTGAAGTATATACAGCAGACAAATGTTATATACTTGACACCATTTTACACTATAAAACATTTGTCTCATGTCCTGGTTATCATTGAACCAATAACGCATTATAAATATGTTAAATTTCAGAGATTACAGAACTATAGTATCCAAGTTTTGTCTATACTAAAGTAATGTCAACAAACGTTATCTTCTTTGGGGGTTTTCCTGAAACGAAAAACAAATGTATTTAAACAGATAGTAATAATTAGTCCAAGAATGTACATTTTATTTCAATATATTTTTTAAATAGTTGGTTCATGAAGAAAAGCTTGAAAATACCAAAGGGGTAACCAGAAACCATCAACCGAAGAAGGACAGACAATGTAATGGCCAAAAGAAAAGGAACATAAGGACAAACACTGCTCAGAAAACAAAAGGGTGGGCAACACCCCCACCCCACTCCTACTAAAACCAGGGGTGAATACAGGTGCTCCGGAAGTGTAAGTATATTCTGAATCATACTCTCCATACAAGGATTTGTTAACAGTGTGGACTAATATTATCAAGCAAAGATAACAACAATAAACCATTCAGATTTATTTCAGAGTATGCGGAAACAACCAACATACGGAATTACATCCCCTCAAATGAAAAAAAAAACCACCTGAATATTATTCTCTGTTTCCTTAACTGGACATATTAATTAGGACTTATCAACATTTGCCATTATTAGGATATGTGGGTAGCGTTATACGGGTTTTGAATCCTTTGTTTCAGCTTCATTGTTTTGACTAACTGTTCTTATTTTTGTGTCTAGATCGTCCGTTATTTTATTTTATGTATATCGACCGTTGTTATTTTTGTTTCCCGGATCGCCTGTTTTGTTTGTTTGTTTTTTTTCTTCTCCCGGATCGTTGGTTGTTCTTTGTATTCGGACCGTCAGCTATTGTTTTGTGCATCCGGATAGTGCGTTGTTGTTGTTGTTGTTGTTTGTTTTGTGCATCCGAATAGTGCGTTGTTGTTGTTGTTTTTTGTTTTTTTGCATCCGGATAGTGCGTTGTTGTTGTTGTTGTTTTTTGTTTTTTGCATCCGGATAGTGTGTTGTTGTTGTTGTTGTTTTTTGTTTTGTGCATCTGGATAGTGCATTGTTGTTGTTGTTGTTGGTATTTGTTTTGTGCATCCGGATAGTGTGTTGTTGTTGTTGTTGTTGTTTTTTGTTTTGTGCATCCGGATAGTGCGTTGTTGTTGTTGTTGTTGTGTTTTTTTTGTGCATCCGGATAGTGCGTTGTTGTTGTTGTTTTTTGTTTTGTGCATCCGGATAGTGCGTTGTTGTTGTTGTTGTGTTTTTTTTGTGCCATCCGGATAGTGCGTTGTTGTTGTTGTTGTTGTTTGTTTTGTGCACCCGGATAGTGCGTTGTTGTTGTTGTTTTTTGTTTTGTGCATCCGGATAGTGCGTTGTTGTTGTTGTTTTGTGCATCCGGATAATGCGTTGTTGTTGTTGTTTTTTTGTTTTTTTGCATCCGGATAGTGCGTTGTTGTTGTTGTTGTTTTTTTTTGTTTTTTTGCATCCAAATAGTGTGTTGTTGTTGTTGTTGTTTTTTTGTTTTGTGCATCCGGATAGTGCGTTGTTGTTGTTGTTGTTATTTGTTTTGTGCATCCGGATAGTGTGTTGTTGTTGTTGTTGTTGTTGTTTTTTGTTTTGTGCATCCGGATAGTGCGTTGTTGTTGTTGTTTTTTTTTGTGCATCCGGATAGTGCGTTGTTGTTGTTGTTTTGTTTTTTTTTTGCATCCGGATCGTGCGTTGTTGTTTTTTTTTTGCATCAGGATCGTGTGTTCTTGTTCTTTGTATCCCGGATTGTCAGTTGTTTTTTTTTTTATAGCCACATTGTCCGTTTTTTTTTTGTTCATCCGGATCGTCCGTTGTTGTTTTAAATCCCGGCTTGTTGATTGTATCTTGTACCCTGATCTGCCGTTGTTTTTTTTAATTTTGTTTCGGTATGGTCTGTTGTATTTTTCCCCCATCCGGATAGTCCGATGTTTTACTTGTATCGAGATAGTCAGTTGTTCTTTGTATCCGCATCGTCCATTGTTATTGTATCCGGATCGTCGTTTAGTTCACAAATTTCTTTCGATATTCTGAGTTCGTTTTACAATTAATAACTAATTATTTACTTGTGATCCTCTTGTGATTTTTTATGATGATGATGACGATGATGTCTATGACGATGTTTCTCGTCTTCTATTAAGGCATCCTGTTGGTGACTGTGACTACTGGAATGAGATGAATGACGATGATGACTTCCGCTGGAAGTAGTCTGAAATGATAAAGTTGATATTAAATAATTGTTTTATTCTATGCAATTATTTTCAAATCAGAAGTTAAAATAAAAAAAATCAATATCTCAACATCAGACATTTTTTTAAATCGTCAACCTTTCGTTCTGTTAGGTATATATACCATTGACTCAATGTCTCATTAAAAGAATCGGCATAAAAAGAGAACATCAGTGTATAAAGACAAATAAAAACATCAACAAAGTTGTTCTGCTCTTTTAAGTTCACAAAACGTCACATGTATATCATTGCTTAATTAAAGATCAACAATTGTACATTTAAGAAAAGTTTGAAGAGAAACCAAAGTGGCAATCAGAATCTGAAAACAGGAAGCAGCCGCCACTTTTACAACGTAATTTGTATACAGGTAAAATTGTTAGGACGATTCAAATCGCAAATGCTATACCATCACCTGGGAAGAAGCAAGCAAGCATTTTCATTGCAATAAAATAACATGCACCAAAACATTCTAATTATATGGATATGAGTTTAAAGGTCATTATCACATATTTTGTTGCAATATGTTCGTTTTTCAATAATAGGTAGAAGTCAATGTTGGTTATTGCAGTCCGTATTTGCCCCCTTCTCTCCCCCCTCCCCTCATTCAACTTCCGGTCCGGGTACCTGCGTAGTGGTCCCAAAGATTGTATGTCAAAGTACAAGGAAAGATGGTGCATAAAGATATGCATAAAATCGCATTTCAATCAAATTAACACATTTCTAAATATTGGAATACATTTTAGATAACTTGAAACGGAATAATTAGCTCAAATGTATGCGTCGTGTTGAATAGGAAATTCTATTCAAATGTCAACGTCTTGGGTAGATTTTGCAAACACATTCGAAATTCTAACGTTATTGTACATATCGACATTCTTTGATATCATTTTGAAACCAGACTCGTAACAAAAATATTTGCAAGTTGAACAAAGGCAACGCTTTTAACGATTTATTTTCGGAATTATTCAGTTCAAAGATCTTTTCTGCAATATAAAAGTCAATACTTTAAAAAAGTCAATGTAAAATATGTGATAAACAGATTATATTACATGAAATTTTCCATATCGTCCCTGGTATCAGACCTCGATCCTTATCAGCCCTCCATCTTCCCCTTCGGGCTTGATATGGGAGTCTCGGGCTGATACCAGGGCCGATATGGAAAACGTCATGTAATAATCTCTTAGTATATGATAAATATTATCTACCAATATCCCACCAATACAAGGCGATATACATAATAGAGGAACCCATGAATACTATATATAGATACAGTACATGTAAAGTGCTTCATAAAACATTGATGCAATCAATTTCCATTGGAATACCTAATTTTGCGTTTATTGAATTTTGAACCATTACAAAAATATTAAACTATTGACGATGGAAAATTGCCGAGCAATCACTTGCATCGTGTAAAAATGTGAAATCGATAGAAAATAACCGTATAATATGTTGACAATAATATGTTGACATATTGTAATATCCGCTATCATATATTGTATATTGCCACTCAGCTGCAATTAGTTATAACAATATCAAAATTTATATTAAGGAAATTATAGCTGCTGTTGATGCCTGTACCGTTATAAACTACCAAGGCCATAATTATCTGTTAATAACATACACGTATCTTCAATGTTTTATGAAATGTCACGCGGAGGCCTATAGTAATTAACAAACCTGTTCTTTGTACGACAGAGTATATATGTTTGGATGATTGTGTAATACCTGTGCGATAAAATAAACACATTAGGGTGATAGTGTTATACCTGTACGATAAAATAGACACATTAGGGTGATAGTGTTATACCTGTACGATAAAATAGACACATGAGGGTGATAGTGTTATACCTGTACGATAAAATAGACACATTAGGGTGATAGTGTTATACCTGTACGATAAAATAGACACATGAGGGTGATAGTGTTATACATGTACGATAAAATAGACACATTAGGGTGATAGTGTTATACCTGTACGATAACATAGGTCACATTAGGGTGATAGTGTTATACATGTACGATAAAATAGACACATTAGAGTAATAGTGTTATACCTGTACGATAAAATAGACACATTAGGGTGATAGTGTTCTACATGTACTGCAAATGATTGTTAATCAGATTAAATGTTCTTTGATCGTCGCATGATATAAAATATATCAGGTCCCACTATGTAGGACACAACAGAGAAAAGCATCATTTTCTCCTCGCACCATTGTAGACTGGAACCACCTACCTCAGACAGCAGTCCTGGGTGACTCAGTCGAGTCATTCAGGACTGCCATTACCACATCTTATCCTTAAACTCACTCCCTGTTTTGTACATATGCTTAAACTTATTTCCTTTTTCGCAACCCAATTCCCATGACATAATCTTCAAACTGTTGAAGTAGGTCATTAATTGGTAGAAGTAGAAGTAGAACATATTTCAATTTTCAAGTATCGGTCAACAAGCTACATTACGTAGAGCGCTCAAGAATAAATTGTTGCATCAACCAATGATATTTAAAGACCAAGTTAGAAGAGTTATATCAAGACGTGAAAAGACAATATGATACAATACAGGAAGACAAATATGCTGGCAAAGTAAGAAAGAGAGACAAAGACAAACAACTATCAACCATCAGGAACAAACACAGAAATTAGAGATGACATGGGCACCACCAAATCAGTGCTTCAGAATAGTGAGCAGTTCATAGTCTAAATACGACAACCACCATATTACCCAGGGTAATGGTCAAAGTCCAGTTAATGTCGTAACCACTAGGACCCTTTGTTCTGTAGCTTCCTTCTAAGCAGCAATGCAACCATCTATCAAGGAAATCATGATAGGAACCACAAGCTTGAAACACTGCTACACAGACTATGACCACTCAGAGCCAATACGTCTTTGCCCTTCTTCCTCAAAGCTGCGTGCTTAGCGACGCAGCAACACATATTAATTTTATAATCCTTTGTTTGACGCGACCGTTGATTGAACTCACTCATCATCTACCGTACTCGAGGCGAGCTTGCTGACAATTACACCAGGAGGTCGGCTTACATATAATATGAACAATATGTCAAACTGTCATTGTAGCAGATGGTATATGAATAAGAACTAGTTCAAATCATGACAATTATTCATAAACAGATTTATTCTAAACTATTGTTAATAACTGATGTGTTGTTCTATATTATAGTTAAAATGTCGATAATAATTTAATGTGCTAAACATGACTTTAGAGTGATATCTTAATGAGAAAAAAACATGATGGTTGAGTGATAATGATTTGATGTGCCAAACGTGATGTTAGGGTGATCATTAATTTGATGTGTCAAACAGGATGCTAGGGTGATAATAATTTGATGTGTCAAACGTTATGTTAGGGTGATATCAATTTGATGTGTCAAATATGATGCTAGAGTGATAATGATTTTATGTGTCAAACAGGATGCTAGGGTGATAATAATTTTTGTGGTTTGTGATTGGACAATGCTGTAATTTTCAAGGTATCAATTCCACGGTTGAAATATCATGAGATATTTTTTTTATAGAATTTTAGCCGATTACCGCTTACGTCGACTTGTCAATAATTTGGCAATACACATCTATACACATGATTACATTAGAATGGAGATAACTTTATTGTATTTGAAAATTTCACGGTATCAATTCCACGGTTGAAATAGCATGAGATATTTTTAGAATTTTTGCTGATTACCGCTTACGACATCTTGTCAATAATGTGGCAACACACATCTATACAAATGATTACATTAGAAACTCAATTTGCGACCATCAAATCTCCAATTGATGCCGTGAAATTGTCAAATACAATACAGTTATCACCTAAATCACACACAACCTTATGCAGTCTACATATGATACAAGTGATACTCATTACTTACTACAGACCTCATCATTAGACCTTTTATCTCACAAATGCAGGATTTTTTTTTACATATTATCAACTACAGATAAAATGGTCATCAGTATACCCAACGGCACAACAAATTACGTGAGCATGTACCGAGTATGTTATTCCAATATAAATACAAACTTACATATATATAATTTAGCATGATCGGGATAGACATTCCTTTGGATAACATTTGACACGATATTCCATTTAAAAAATTCCCCTTTTAACCAACAATATATTATTTATTGAACAATGCTTTCTACAATATATCTTCAAAGTCCAAGTTCTTTCGAAGTTACCTTGTGAAGCCAATACTGATTACCCAGGGAAATAATCAAAATATAGAAACATTTGCTGGCAATACATGTCTGCTATTAAATAAGTAAATAATTACTTTTGTAACTTTGTATTTTTCATACATTTAACCTTATTCGTAAGAAAAGATTAAAAATACCAAAGGAATAATAAGAAGCCATAAATCCAAGAAGAAAAGACTATTTAATGGCCAACTGGAAAAGTACAAACAGTGAACTAAATG
The DNA here is from genome assembly GCA_002080005.1 of Gigantidas platifrons. NCBI lineage: Eukaryota > Metazoa > Mollusca > Bivalvia > Mytilida > Modiolidae > Gigantidas > Gigantidas platifrons. The sequence continues at coordinate 453,424 of MJUT01054127.1, read as the reverse complement.
CACTACACGGAAAACTAAAGATTTGTGCTTATTACAACTCTGTTCGCCCGATTATACGTGACACTTTACTTACATCTTGAAAAAGCTTGCATGTCGCCTTATTTCATTAAGAGGGGGAGGTTTAGGTCCATACATCTAGTTTAACCCCGTCACTTTTTTGAAGTGTCTGTACCAAAGCAGAAAAGTACACAGTCATATATTTGCGACTAAGGAATATCGATTTTTCCTCATTCTACGATTTTCATATTGGATTTTGGTATTGTTCCTACAGTGTAGCGGGTTTTTTTTTCCTCATTTTATTGTATGTATATCTATATCATAATTCATATTCAGAGAAGATATCAAATATCAATTTGGCAATATTGGAAATAACTATATTACAATATAATTGTCATACAAGATAATATATAAATTAACGGACAAAACTGGACAGAAGAGAACCAAGTCTGTGTAGATAACAGCCCATCCTCTCTTATTCTTTAAATGACTAAATCATGGTTATCTTATTATTACAATAATTCATCGTAGACAGTGATGCCAGCGGAGGTTAGGTTTTCTCTCCCAAAAAGACTACAGTATTTCAATTGTTTCCATTTTAATATTGTATTGGGTAAAAATAAATGATAATGGAAACAGTCGTCCTTCAATTCTAATAATAAAATGTGGATAAATTCGATTTTATCACCAACGCTAATTGTTCCATGTGCGACTACAATATATTTTCTAAAGACTGACAGATAGGCTTTCCCTCATTTGCCAAACTGTTTTTTATTTGTGAGTATTTCAATTCCATCATTTATACAAAAAGGACCATAAATAGACATTGACGTAGTTTATACAATCAAAGATTGACCACTAATAGACATTTGTCTTGGTTTGTGTCCTTTTTGTACTTCTCATAGGATTGGCCTGTTCTATACCAACCATTATTTGTAGATCGATCGTCAGTTATTTTAAGGTTATGTAATTACCAATATAAAGGTAGTCTATTACAAACAGCACAAAGAGATCACAGAAAGATACATTCACAAAGGGAGATCAAACAGCTTAAATTTCAACTAGTGAAATATACAACCACAAAGAAATAAAAATACAGACACACCACAATACGAACAGAGAGAAAAACTAGTGAAACATAAATTAACATATAGACCACCACAGACATATTAAAAGCTGAATAGAAAAAAAACAATACTAGTGAAATATACAACCACAAAGAAATAAAAATACAGACACACCACAATACGAACAGAGAGAAAAACTAGTGAAACATAAATTAACATATAGACCACCACAGACATATCAAAATCTGAATAGAAAAAAACCAATACTAATGAAATAAATAAAAATACAGACACACCACAATACGAACAGAGAGAAAAACCAGTGAAACATGAATTAACATATAGACCACCACAGACATATTAAAAGCTGAATAGACAAAACAACACTAGTGAAATATACAACCACAAAGAAATAAAAATACAGACACACCACAATACGAACAGAGAGAAAAACTAGTGAAACATAAATTAACATATAGACCACCACAGACATATTAAAAGCTGAATAGACAAAACAATACTAGTGAAATATACAACCACAAAGAAATAAAAATACAGACACACCACAATACGAACAGAGAGAAAAACTAGTGAAACATAAATTAACATATAGACCACCACAGACATATTAAAAGCTGAATAGTCAAAACAACACTAGTGAAATATACAACCACAAAGAAATAAAAATACAGACACACCACAATACGAACAGAGAGAAAAACTAGTGAAACATAAATTAACATATAGACTACCACAGACATATCAAAATCTGAATAGACAACAATACTAGTGAAATATACAACCACAAAGAAATAAAAATACAGACACACCACAATACGAACAGAGAGAAAAACTAGTGAAACATAAATTAACATATAGACCACCACAGACATATTAAAAGCTGATTAGACAAAACAATACTAGTGAAATATACAACCACAAAGAAATAAAAATACAGACACACCACAATACGAACAGAGAGAAAAACTAGTGAAGCATAAATTAACATATAGACCACCACAGACATATCAAAATCTGAATAGACAAAACAATACTAGTGAAATATAAATTGACAACATGAGTAACATGAGTAACAAGACGGGAGTATTATAAGAGACAGGGACTGTTTACCCTTCGCGCGCACCTGGTTGTGTCTTTCGGTTTTTGGCGGAATCCGTGTTGCTCGTCTGCTTAGTTTTATGTGTTGTGTTTTTAGCTTTGTTTGTCTTCATCCTGTGTCTTGCTTTGCAATGATGACAGTGTCTCTGGATTGTCCATTCTTGATTGCTCCATCGGTTTTTCTTTAATGTTTATTCACGAAGAGAGGACAGCTTAAACAGATAGACTAAATTCAGAATAGATTAAAAAAAAACATTTGTGAAACATACATTCACAAGGAGTATCAGTACAAACAAGTCATATCCGGGAAAACAAAATGATTAGTCACAATCTGGATTGACAGAGTTACAACAGTGAATCATAAATTCTCAAAGATATCGTAGTACAATAAGGCAACAATACGATTAAACAAAATAAAACTAGTGATTCATAATATCACAACTAAGTTATTAAAAACTTTTCTGATCTACAATTCCGATGTACATTCCTTCAAAGTTTCTTTAATTTGGCTCTAGTAGTTAGAGAAATCCTAACCATAACCCAAACCGGAGACGGTCAACAAAAATACAACCTCGACGCTCAACAACTTTGTATTAATAAGGTTGTATCGAGTATACCTCACCATGAGCGAGAGTTGGTGTGTGCTAATGCATTTTTTTTCTTCATATGTAGACCTTTAAAATGTATTTCCTTGCTATATTATGCCTTTCTTTGACAATAGCAATATAAGTGTGAGGACACGTGCATATATTTTGTACGAACATTACACATTGCGGTATACTACTACACATAAATGAGTTTACCAAATGATTGTGGGATACTACATTGCATCACATTTCAATTAACTTACCGATTGATGGCGGGATCTTGTCACATTTGATACACCGTAACAAAAATAATACATAACAGCTGCTATTAAAATACACACACCAACTCCACAGGCTGCAGGTCCTATTACTTTGTATAATCTGTGGGAAAAAATAATCAGGGCATGTTAATAAATAAGACAATGATACGTATTAAGACTACATTTTCCACTAGTCTTACATGTTTATTTTTTTTTTAATAATATTTGCAACATGAATGTGAGTCGTTTATCAGATTGTGAAAGGTAGATGCAAAAATGGTTAGTTCTTTATCAGATTGTAGTATATAGTATTAACATTGTAAAGTCCTTTATCATATTGTGATATGTAGAATTGCTACTGGTCAGTCCTTTTTAAGATTATGATCTGCAGCAATAATACTAGCTAGTCTCGTTTCAGATTGTGAAACTTCGAAATAATGCTGGTTAATCCTTTATCAGACAGCTATATGTAGAAGCAATGCAGGTCAGTCTTTTATCTGATTGTGAAATGTAGAAATAATGATGGTTAGTCTTTATTTTATTATCATATTATGAAAGGAAGACGAAATACTGGTTAGTTCTTTATCAGATTGTATTAGGTAAAAGTAAAACTGGTTAGTCCTTAATCAGATTGTCATTTGTAAAAGTAATACTGGTTAGTCCTTTATCAGATTGTGATATGTAGAAGTAATACTTGTTAATCCTTTATCAGATAGTGATATGTAGAAGTAATACTGGTTAGTCCTTTATCAGATAGTGATATGTAGAAGTAATACTGGTTAGTCCTTTATCAGATAGTGATATGTAGAAGTAATACTGGTTAATCCTTTATCAGATTGATATGTAGAAGTAATACTGGTTAGTCCTTTATCAGATAGTGATATGCAGAAATAATACTGGTTAGTCCTTTATCAGATAGTGATATGTAGAGGTAATACTGGTTAGTCCTTTATCAGATTGTGATATGTAGAAGTAATACTGGTAAGTCCTTTATCAGATTGTGATATGTAGAAGTAATACTGGTTAGTCCTTTATTATATTGTGATATGTAGAGGTAATACTGGTTAGTCCTTTATCAGATTGTGATATGTAGAACTAATACTGGTTAATCCTTTATCAGATTGTGATATGTAGAAGTAATACTGGTTAGTCCTTTATCAGATTGTGATATGTAGAAGTAATGCTGGTTAGTCCTTTATCAGATTGTGATATGTAGAAGTAATACTGGTTAGTCCTTTATCAGATTGTGATATGTAGAAGTAATACTGGTTAGTCCTTTATTATATTGTGATATGTAGAGGTAATACTGGTAAGTCCTTTATCAGATTGTGATATGTAGAGGTAATACTGGTTAGTCCTTTATCAGATAGTTCTATGTAGAAGTAATACTGGTTAGTCCTTTATCAGATAGTTCTATGTAGAAGTAATACTGGTTAGTCATTAATCAGTTTACTATACAAGTAAATATCGCTTCAATATCAATTGTTGAGAAACAATGACCGGAATATAATACTGAAAATATATTTTTCTTGCATTGCAAAGAAATTATTTTGAAGAAACTCCACACAATATGCATAGATGGGAGAAGTGATTTAAAAATAATGCGTTGCATGGTATTTTCACGAAGAAAATTATTCAGTGGTTTTGGACCACAGTGACTGAAACAGGAAGACTAGAAAGTGCTATGTTTTGTTTATGGTCCATTACATTACATGGTATTAAGAAGATCATAAAACAGCTCTTATGATCATTGCAATAGTAAATAAGATTATCTTGATCTCCAGACTGGTACAAATCTTCTAAATGTACACATAGCTCCTATATCTAGCCTGATTTGATTCTGTGGGTTAATTGTTTCAATAACGAAATATTATTTGCATTGAAATCAATAAGTCTGTTTCACTGTCTGATTCAATATATTTTAACATGTTGAATAAAAAGGTCAACAATGATTGCTGATAATCTCACCACCTACAACAATTTACAGGGATTTTCAGCTAAACAACACATCCATTATGTTTTCTAAGGGTTGAGGGATATATATTTAATCATTCATATCATTCTATACCCAGTTCTCAAATAATGTAATTATTTTAAAAATGAAGGTTCTCCTCCCCCAGGCATATGTGACCTTAGCCGAGATTGAATATCCTATTTGGTTTTATTGCACCCAAAACTTTGAGCGTATATGGAGAAGGTTATTCCAGAAACTCGTCGTGTGCACTAAATTAGATATCTACTTTTCTATTGACATTCCAAAGTTTTGACTTTGAGTGTAATTGCTGAATGCTGTTCCATAAATGAGTCGTAAGTACTGAATTTGATTTCTACTTTTTTATTTAACTAAACTTGAAATATTGCTGTCTTTTGAAGTAAACAGTTATGTTAACTCAGATGGTACCATCTCGCCATCAAACCAATTAACGGTCAAATGGTCATCCTCCATCAATCACCCACTTTTATTTCTGACAGGAGAAGGTATACTTGGATGTGGCTGATGTGAAGACATTTGTGTTTTACAGTAGAGTATCAATTTATATAGCAACTGACAGAAAAGCAAATGACATTCTATTGATAAACAAGCCATTTGTGTGATTTATATCTATATTTACTTACACACTATGTTCAGGCGAAAGTTCATCAATTTTTTTATCATTACTAATTCCTAAAATCGTCAATGCTACACCTGGAGCAAAAATTAATGTTCCAACAAATATCATAACTATAAATCTTCTTCCTGAGAACTGAGGTGACATAAGACGGATACGCTGTGCTCCCGCCTTCCGGTTCCGGGCCACACTGGCAATTACTGCCGGTCTCATCGTTCTTGTATGCCTTTATCTTTCGTCAATGCACAATGTCTGCATTCTACAATTGACAAAACAAAAATCAGTTTTAATGAGGAATGTATCCTCATCATCAGAGTTTGCAATATTGTAAAAGAATATCATTCTTAACTTATATATAAATTTAATGGAGTACATTATCAACATATTTTGTGCCATGAAAATGATTATGCCATCCCTGATTGAAGAAAGTCCTAACTCACTCATACATCACCTAAGACACCCACAAGAACTAACGCATTATTAAAAAAATGTCTTGTTAATACGTACATGCCTTATTTAATGCTTTCTTGTGTAGATTGCGGTAGTGCGGACAAAAAAGTCGAACCAATGAAATTTGTCATTATGTTATCCAAGTTTCTCTTTGAATGAGAGTTTAAAATGTCACAACGTTTACTCATTTCATTCATATGTTACCGTTATCTATCAGCACTGTATACCTATTTCTCTTGGATGTTTAATACTTCATGATGGTATGAGAAATATTAACAATTTCAGAGCATGTTGACTAATCTTGCAGGAGTTCGCGTAATCCAAGCTTATTTGTTTTGTTTTAAATATACATTGTAATAGGTTTGGCTTAAATGATGCGCCTAGTACAACATTTAAATAAAGTATTTTAAGTAATATTGCGATACAGACAAAAGAACTAACATAGTATGAATACAAAGGCTAAGAAATAAAAGAAGAAAAATTTAATGAGGGAACAGTAAACAATTCCTGCTCCACTAATGACACCCGTCTTGTTAATCTAGTTACACACCCGGTGATAAGTCATGAGTGGGGAAGGGACCGGGAAGTGTTTACGACAAGTGGAACATATCCTCGGTCATTTGTGACACGGATATTCCATAACGGTAAACCAAGTCATGGTGACGACCGTAAAACTTGATGACTTCAACCTAACCAAGAGTAACCATTGGTCCAGTAGCTTCCTTGTTAGCACCAAGTGATGACTTCAACCTAACCAAGAGGAACCATTGGTCCAGTAGCTTCCTTGTTAGTACTAAGTGATGACTTCAACCTAACCAAGAGGAACCATTGGTCCAGTAGCTTCCTTGTTAGCACCAAGTGATGACTT
>MJUT01054127.1:427974-438774 GCA_002080005.1 Gigantidas platifrons | reverse complement strand
CCCCCCCCCCCCCCCACTGGACCCGCCCCTGTGGTACCCATGTTAAATCAAATCCATCTGTTACCCATGTTCATTCAAATCCACCTGATATCCAGGTAAATCAAATGCATCTGATATCCAGGTTACTAGTAATTCAAATCTACATGATACCAAGGTTATATCAAGTTCACCTGGTAGTCATATTGCATCAAATCGACAGTATTTTCAGGTTAAATACAGTCCACTTGATACCAAATTAAAAAAAAAATGTCACAATACACGTCCTTAAAATATAAGATTACAGTATACGTACTAGTATAGCATGGATATTCACTACAGAGTCCTATAAAAAATATAATATCAAGGACTGTTTTCTATAATTATAGTTCCTCATGACGAATAGTAATGTGACGTCAAGACGAATTCCTAAAATAGTGGCACTTCATGACGAATTCCTAAAATAGTGGCACTTCATGACGAATTCCTAAAATAGTGGCACTTCATGACGAATTCCTAAAATAGTGGCACTTCATAACGAATTCCTAAAATAGTGGCACTTCATGACAAATTCTTAGAATAGTGGCACTTTAGTTTAGTTTATGATGATTTTATTTGTTAAATTAACAAAAGGGATAGGACACAAGTTTTGCCAACTTATGAAGTCTTCTCCCATTAATACAATAATTTCACATAGTATAATGATCATTCTGAGCATGCATATAATACATATAGAAAATACATTGTAAATAAAGTAATATACGAATTAATAACAAAAAATAAAAATTGTGTTGGATGGATGCGAGGTTGGAGAGTAGATAATTATCGAGTAATTATACTACAAGGAATCTTTTTGAAGATTTAATAAAATTGAAAACGTGTTTGAAGATATTAATATTTTCTTCGTATGTTAAGTCATCGGACCCGCGAGTTAGTATATTCAGATCGATTGTCTGTACCCAATTTAAATTATTCATCATATTAAGTCTTATTTCGGTATACTTAGGACAAGTAAAAAAATAATGGAATGCATCTTCCCGTGGGGCTCCACAGGAACAAGCAGCATCATTTACTATATTGACCTTTGATAGATCATAATTTAGAAATGAATACGAGTTACGAAGTTGAGTTAGAATGATATTAAGTTTTCTGGGACCATAATAAAAATGTTTCGGGATACGTTTTGTATTATCTGACTGTTCCTTTCGAATGGCTTTTTTGAATTTAGTTAATGTGTCAAGATTACGATCAGATTGATCTAGCCGGTTCCAGAGTTTAACAGTAGATGGAATAAAAGATTCAGTTGTGATTGAGAGTCTACAAAAAGGTATTATTAAATCCGAACCGTTTCGTAAGGGGTAAATAGTGGCACTTCATGATAAATTCTTAGAATAGTGGCACTTCATGATAAATTCTTAGAATAGTGGCACTTCATGACAAATTCTTAGAATAGTGGCACTTCATGACGAATTCCTTTAATAATATCCAATCACGACAGTGTCTGTTATAATTATTGAATGTAGATTAATTTGTTTTCATTTTATTTGTACGTTCTTACTGTGTCTTTGTCTATTTGACTTGTGTACGTTGTTTGTGTATATTCCTTGTATATGTTCCAGACCAAATCCGTATTTGGACCATACCCGTATGGTCCGGACCAAATCCGTATACTCATATGGTCCGACCATACGCGTATGGTCTGACCACTAATTTTAATTTAGAACGTGTCGATTTTATTGATTAGCATCCCTTATTGCATGATTATTTTAACTCACTCTTCAATGACCCCTCGTATGAACTTGGATTAAATAAACTTGAACTTTATTCAGTACTTGGTACATTAAACTGTCGTTTTTCAAAATGTCTTGGGAAGACAAATTTAATACATACTTATACATAAAATAACCGAAAAGACTACCACATGATTGATTTCTGACGAAAAAGCGGAAAGAATAAAAAAATGTGTTACGGACTCAGCTGTTTAATGAAAAAAATACAACAGAATATTCGAGGTTCCGCCAATATGTGAAAGAGAGAAAATATGAAACTATACAGTATAAGAATTTAACCAAGAGGTACTTTAGCATTTACTATTTTAATAAATCTACAAAGTTTTTCTAAAGTTGTCACGTTTTCTGAACTAAATAAATTGTTAAATTTGTGAATGTTCGGTCGTCGAGTACAGACGTCTGGTAAAAAAATTGTTTTCGTTCCTCAGTAAATGCCTTGCATTCCATAATATAGTGGTATTCATCGCCCATTTCTCTAGAATCGCAAAGATGGCACAACCTTTCCTGTTTAGGATTGTTCTGCCATCTTCCCGATTCTATTGGTAGACGATGGTTACCACACCGAAAGCGGCAAAGTAAAATTCTGTTGCTAGTATTTAACTTTTTTAATTCTATTTATAAGACCTATTTTGAAGTATGCATGCAGAAATATTGTTCTTCCTATTTTTCAGTTCAAAACTTCGGTTTTATTATTTGATTTCTCTCCTTCTTTTTTTTTAATATTATTTTATATTAGTTTATTTTATGAATCAGCGACAGAGTTGGACTCAAGAGACCGATCTTCACACGGATTCCCTGGACGTATGCATGTGTTTAAATGTTTAAAATTGATTTCCACATGTATGGTCCAAATACGGATTTGGTCTGGAACATATATAGGCCTTCAACCCTTCGGGGTAAAATTGAGCATTGAATAAAGTTTAGTTTATAATAATGTCATGTCTAGAAGAAGTCTTATTATAATTCAAGACGAATTGCTATTATCATGTGACTTCCAGAGGAACCCTATCATAATGTAAAGTCACGACGGATTCTTTCATGACGAATTCGCGTGATAACGGTACTTCACAAGGGTTTCGTGTAATAATGTGACGTCACGGGTGACCCCTATAAAAATGGTACTTCACGTCAGATTCTTACCAAAATTGAAATTAAAAAATGGTTTCTATTAAAGCAAACAAAAAAGGAAAAAAGAAAGGACAAATGCACACAAAGGCATGCAAAAATGGACTGCATAAAGAACAAGCATACAAAATCATACATAGATAACTGAACAAAATCATGGATAACAGACTCCCAACTCCACAAAAATGAATGTAAAATGACATGTTGTCGAAGATTAAACTGTCCCCGTTTACAGTTTATACGAAAATATAAACGTTGTTACGTTGTGGACAAGTGGCTCGATGTTTATAAAGAAGCTAATCAACTAAAAAAAAATTTAGTAACACATTAAATTAACTCATTGTTGAATATCATGAAATTACGAAACAATCCGAGAAAACCATCAATTCGACAACAAATGTGTAACGTGTTAATGCCAGGTAAGTTGTCTTTGTAAATATAAAGTGGATAACATACAGGTAATTGGTAGGGATTTAAGTTATACACTGAAAAGCAAATATTTGCATAAAATTTATCACAATTAAAATATATAGATTATGCCATTATACCTTGTTAAATATTTTAGCGCCATTTTCTCCCCACTAATTGTTAATTGCCATATAATCTATTTCTACAAAGAAAATATGGTTGAGATATTTACTATTAATCAATTATTTTCTCTGTTGTGTAGATATACAAAATGTATACAATAGTTTTATGTCAAACTTCCAATTAAATATAACAATGTAATATCGAGCTTAACGATTTTATTTTCTATGAAATTATAATATTGACTGTCTTTCCTTGTTGAATCTTAATTGTAAAAAAAAATGGAATCTAACAGTGATTACTGGAAAAACCCAAATAATTGTGGTAAAATATTGAAAAATACTTACTTGTTTTGTGGTAAACGTCTTACTAATTCTGTGCTAGAGTATCAATATTTTAGGTATTGTGAAGAGAACAACAGGTTCGTTTTTAGTACTGCAGGGCCTGGATGGCTCAATGAGTTAAGTAGTTGCATTACCTAACAACTCATATAAGCCTATAACCAATACGGCGTGGCTTCGCGCCCGGCTTTGAAAATTACAAAAAAGTGCACTCGACTGGCAACCGCAAGTGATAAACTTTACCAGTTGCTTACCCATGGTCGGTGGTTCTCTCTGGGTACTCCTGCTTCTTCCACCACTAAAACTGGTCGCCATGATATAGCTGAAATATTGCTGAATGTGGCGTTAAACACCAACAATCATCAAATCAAATTAATTAGTACTGCAGTTGAAGATCTTGGTAAATAAAAACTCTTAAAGTTATCTTCTTTTTTTCATTCCTTTAGACGTAAATTTCAATTGGAAAATAATACTATGATAGCTTATTGTAACCAAAACATTTTTTCGTTCGGTATTGAGCGTACCTGGTGAAAACCGAACGAAAAAGGGTTTGATCACAATAAGATAATACAACAAAATTAATTATAAAATTGAATATCTAAATTCTCCACTGTTCTTTTTTTTATCATTATGATATCGACATAAGATAATCAACACGATAAAACGAACGTAAGCAAACATCATTCTAGATTAAATCGAACTACAGGGGATTAAGAAATGTAAGATTTTATTTCACTGACGAACATATGACATTCGAGTCGATTGCACTTTCATCAAATCATTATAATTGCCTCAATGATGCAGCAATTCTGATGTAGCAAAGGCAAGTAAAAAAAAAACCCGGATGATTAAAATGGCATAAATTGAGATAATCCTCGTGGACAGACATCGCCAGTATTTGTAATTAATCAATATATAACAGTATATATCCTGATTATTGGTTTATAGCAAACAAGAGATGTCATTTATCCTAATTTCTTCCACAATTTTGTTTTGTATGTTATTTGTCTCTATTTGTCTGTCTGTTATATTGTAGAAACTATAAATAAATACGTCGTCATGAACAATCTTTCATTGTTATATAAATAATGGTAGATAATTTCAGCAGTAAACATCTTAGAACTTGTCAAAACCACACATAATAAAACACTACAGAAATCAATTAGAACACATCCTATATGTCTTGTAGCAAGATTTAACCCACTAAACCTTCTGGGTAACTACAGTACAGACGAAAATTACCCAATGTGTTAGTATAACAACATTTAACCTACTAATACTACTGGGTAACCACAGTACAGACGAAAATTACCCAATGTGTTAGTATAACAACATTTAATCTACTAATACTACTGGGTAACCACGGTACAGACGAAAAGTACTGAACGAGTTAGTCTACTGTTAGTATATCAACATTTAATCTACTAATACTGCTGGGTAACCACAGTACAGACGAAAAGTACTGAACGAGTGAGTCTACTGTTTGTATATCAACATTTAACCTACAAATACTACTGGGTAACCACAGTACAGACGAAAAGTACTGAACGAGTGAGTCTACTGTTTGTATATCAACATTTAACCTTCAAATTCTACTGGGTAACCACAGTACAGACGAAAAATACTGAACGAGTGAGTCTACTGTTTGTATATCAACATTTAACCTTCAAATTCTACTGGGTAACCAAGATATAGACGAACATTACTGAATGTGTTAGTATATCAATATTAACATACCAATAATCCTGGCTTTCCAATCTTCTGGTTATAAACTTACCCAATGAAGGTTATCCATAAAGGTGTGTTTTTTTACCTGATTCTAAGCAGCATTGTAAAGTGATTACTGAAACAATTGTTATGTTAACTATATACAGCAAATGTTAGAAGGAGTAACTTATTAAATACCATCATAAAAACGTATGCGTCTCTTGAATAGTCAAAATATTGTAAAGCCAAATAACTGAAAACTATCTGAGAGCTAGTAAGCTTGAGGGGCTAAATATGATAGTCAAAATCTCTTGAATAGTCAAAATAGTGTAAAGCCAAATAACTGAAAACTATCTGGGAGCTAGTAAGCTTGAGGGGCTAAAGATGGTAGCCAAAATCTCTTGAATAGTCAAAATAGTGTAAAGCCAAATAACTGAAAACTATCTGGGAGCTAGTAAGCTTGAGGGGCTAAAGATGGTAGCCAAAATCTCTTGAATAGTCAAAATAGTATAAAACCAAATAACTGAAAACTATCTGGGAGCTAGTAAACTTGAGGGGTTAAAGATGGTAGCCAAAATCAGCTAGAATAGTCAAAATAATGTAAAGCCAAATAACTGAAAACTATCTGTGAGCTAGTAAACTCGAGGGGCTAAAGATGGTGCCCAAAATCAGCTAGAATAGTCAAAATAGTGTAAAGCCAAATAACTGAAAACTATCTGGGAGCTAGTAAACTCGAGGGGCTAAAGATGGTGGCCAAAATCAGCTAGAATAGTCAAAATAGTGTAAAGCCAAATAACTGAAAACTATCTGGGAGCTAGTAAACTCGAGGGGCTAAAGATGGTGGCCAAAATCTCTAGAATAGTCAAAATAGTGTAAAGCCAAATAACTGAAAACTAGGCTAAAGATGGTGGCCAAAATCTCTAGAATAGTCAAAATAGTGTAAAGCCAAATAACTGAAAACTATCTGGGAGCTAGTAAGCTTGAGGGGCTAAAGATGGTGGCCAAAATCTCTAGAATAGTCAAAATAGTGTAAAGCCAAATAACTGAAAACTATCTGGGAGCTAGTAAACCAGCGGGGCTAAATATGATAGTCAAAATCTCTTGAATAGTCAAAATAATGTAAAGCCAAATAACTGAATACTATCTGGGAGCTAGTAAACTCGAGGGGCTAAAGATGGTAGCCAAAATCAGCTAGAATAGTCAAAATATTGTAAAGCCAAATAAATGAAAACTATTTGGGAGCTAGTAAGCTTGAGGGGTTAAAGATGGTAGCCAAAATCAGCTAGGCTTACATATGCCTGAGGGAGATTGCCTATTAATGCAGACAAAAACATACAAGACATTACAATATGATCAGCTTAAGTTTCACTGAAATTCTTACTATTTCGTCTTTTTATTTTGGTAGTATTTCCATAATTAGTAATCTAGTCAGAGTTCAAATGACTATCTCAGTGCTTGTTTAATACAGAAATATATAACACAATGTTAGTGGGTTAACATAAGACTATCCCTTTGATTGAGTTGGCTATACCGATAAGATCAAATATAATATTATAATTGTCTTAAACGTACTGTCTTATCAAAGATCACATTACACAATAATGGACTTAAACACCTTTTAGGTCTTCATTTTCTAGATCAAATTAAACGTTATACCACAATTGCCTTAAAGTTCCTTTACACAGCTTCAGACATCATTAAACGAATTAAAATTAAATATAAAAATCGTAGAAATTGAGTCAATTGAGGCAAAAGTCAATATCCCTTATATACATACATGACAGCTGACTTTCTTGGTTTCGTACAGGGACTTCAATAACAATTGACGACTTTAAGCTAGGTTTATGGATCCGAAACCTCAACTCCTAGGGAGAATAAAGTATTTTCAACATGTCAGCAACATTTTTTTTTTAAATTAAATAGCTATGTTATTACAGAACATTTAATGACTTACATTTCCCCTTTATCAATTTATTTCATAATCTCATTGTACTTTTAATTATTTTACTAAAATTATCTAAAGGACCAAATAGCATTCTACTCAGCTGGAACGTCTAACAAATCCCAAAGGAAGACTTTCTTTATTCCTTTTAATGAATCTATGCTCTACACCATGTAAGACACATTAATAAAGAGAAAATAAATATGAAAAATAAATCCCAGTAGAGATAAGACTATTAACTTCTCTTTATGGTTGTATTTTCTTCTAAAAAATTGTTAATGGAAATAAACGAATTACAAAATAAAAGATGATTCTTTTGTGAACATAATCTGATATTATGTTCGGCTTCTGATATAGAGGTTTTTTGATGGGCAAAACGAAGACATTCTATACAAAATAATGAATACAATTCAAAGACCTTTCTATAATAGTGCTTTATGAGAAAAATAATAGTTTGTAAACAACAATATGAGAGAAAGTTGATTTTTGATGTTTTATTCTCAGAATGTAACATGTACGTAAATAAGAAAAGTAAGATGGATTAATGGAACTAAAAAACAAACCTAGGTTTCAAGTATTAAAAAATAAGTGTCAATACCAAATCATAAATTATCACCAACCATTAAGGACAAGCATTTTCAGGGGGTGTTATATGGTGTTTATTAACAGTACATGCAGAGTTGAATAGGCACCTTTTAACACGACGCTCTCTTCTAACTACGATTCTATGTTCGTCTTAATATATATAGATTTATGTTTTTTAATAAGTTGTGATTAAAATCAGGCAACACATAACGGTAAATTGTGAGATTCCTCCACTTCATTAAGAACATCAGCTATAACGATGTTCTAAGTGGATATACTGTCAAAAGGGTCTAAATCATTGCCTTTGGACTTCCTCGCTATGATGTCCCATTAATATTTTTTTTGTCAATCACTGTTATCGGTAATATTGTTGTTCGGCAGCATTAACAATGGCCAAAAGAAAAGGACAAACAATCATCTGAAAAACACTACACATATTGAGCAGCACAAAAACCATTAAAACAGGAGATGAAATCATGTGCTCCGGAAGGGAAGTTTCTGTACCACTAGTAACACCCTCGTGTTATGAAATATGTATAATAAGTGGCAAGTTGGACATTTAATAAAAGAACTTATAAAGAAATGCATGATGAAACTTTAGAAGCACGTGTACAGGGATACTGGAATAGGATTACATCACAATTGTTTAGGAAACATGAAAAGGATTAAGTCACAGTGGTAAAAGAATACACCAACGTAACGGGAAACATGAAAAGGATTACATCACAATGGTAAAGGCATACACTAAATGTAACGGGAAACAGGAATATGACTACGTCACAATGGTAAAAGCATACACTAATGTAATGAGAAACATGAAAAGAATTACGTCACAATGGTAAAGGTATATACACTAATGTAACGGGAAACAGAAATGTGATTACGTCACAATGTTAAAAGCATACACTAACGTAAAGGGAAACATGAAGAAGATTACGTCATAATGGTATAAGCATACACTAGCGTAACGGGAAACATGAAAAGGATTACGTCACAATGGTAAATGCATACACTAATGTAAAGGGAAACAGGAATATGATTACGTCACAATGGTAAAAGAATACACCGATGTAGCGAGAAAAAAGAATAGGATGACGTCACAATGATTAGGAAAACATAAAGGTGATTACGTTACCATGGTATAAGCATACACTAATGTAACGAACTTTCAGAACTTTATTGATATTAAGTCTTCCGACATATACACGATATGTTACATGAGACATCAAATAATAATAACGAATACAAAATACTACTTAAATTAAGATACATTTTTACATATATGTATATGACATAAATTTCAATAGCTTTGAAACTTATCTGTCAAATTTACAAACATTTGTCAGCAATTGTACATGACATATTGATAGCATTCCTTTCATTTTATATACATTTGGGTTATTATAAAACATTTGGCGGTATGTATTTACACCTCAACAGATTTATATCACTACTTTTACAAGTGAATAAATAATGAAGCTCATCGCCAATGCCATCGCTACAAAACGAGAAACATGAATAGAATTACGTCACAATGGAAGACGCATACAAAAATGAAACAGGTTATCACATATACAGAGGAAACAGGAGAAACATGAACAGTAAACCACTTTAGACGATGTATGATAGGTACTACTGATTTGACCTCTAGAATTTTACCTCTCGTATCTTGAAAAAATCGATTAAAATGCTCTGGAATTTTTCCAACAAATACATCTAAAAATATTTCATAACAAATTTTACAAGAATTGCATAAAAAGGTAAATCTTAAGACATTATATAAACGATGGTTGTAATATGAATGCATTCTGTTTCTTTGATCTTTTTATTGCGTATATTCTAAAATTTAAGCAACAGCTAAGAAGTGTGAAACAATACATACAGATACGAGACATTGTACACTTTTAATCTGGGCTGTAGTTTTATTACTCTCCCAGAGCCGTGCAATGATCAACGACCTAGATGTGATATTGAATGGCTTCATGTTACAATAATCAACGACCTAGCTGTGATATTGAATGGCTTCATGTTACAATGATCAACGACCTAGCTGTGATATTGAATGGCTTCATGTTACAATGATCAATGACCTAGATGTGATATTGCATGGCTTTCTGTTACAAATCATTTATACCACGGTTCTCCCGAGTTAAACGGTGAAACTGTCTAACGAAGTACTGCAAATGTGTCTCATCATGCATAAAAAACCTTGAACAAAACACATCAACAATATACAGTTTACATTGTTTACGACAATACAGAATTATGTGAGCATTCTCAACCTCGTATCAATAAGGAAGTACAGAATCATTTCGACCGGTGATACATTTCCACCTGATTTGAAGTAAATTTCACACGACATGCACAATAAGATTAGTTTTACATTATACCACGCACTTCAGTTTTAAATTGATTATAAAAGGAATAGAAGTATATGAACACGATAACCAGATGTAATCCAGTTTAACTGTTCCAAGCAAATGTAATCCAGTTTTAACTGCTCGTCTTCTCGACTGATTGTCCAACAAAAGTCTGATGATCCGTCAAATTATCTCATAAGACATTCACCACAATACTATGAAATCAGAATATTATATTATAGTTGAAAAAAAGGCAAGCAAGTAATGAATTTAGCAATGAGATTCAATTTTGATTGTAGAATAGTGGAATATTATTAGAAGTACAAAACATGTCGTTATTTGACAAACAGTTCCTTGCATGTTAATCAAATCAAGCATTTTGTTTTGTATTTGTGAGTTTAGGGTATCGATCGTGTATTTGTGAGTTTAGGGTATCGATCGTGTAT
>MJUT01054127.1:383621-398653 GCA_002080005.1 Gigantidas platifrons | reverse complement strand
CTTTAATTAATATATTAAAACGTAAAGATAATATTACTAGCCTTCGAACTAGGTTCATAGTCCTAGGAACCTTGCATGATTTTTTATTTAAAATTGCAACAACAGCCTGGTTATCAATGCTAAACAATAATTTTTTATTCTGCAAATTAGTGCCCCAAATTTCCAGAGCAACAACCACCGGAAATAACTCCAAAAACGCAATGTCTCTCAAAATTTCATTCTGAATCCAGTGAGCTGGCCATTTTCCGTGAGTCCATTTATTATTAAAGAATATACCAAAACCTTTGCCGATACCACCTGAACTATCTGTAAACAAATGTCAAGTCCGATACCACCTGAACTATCTGTAAACAAATGTCAAGTCCGATACCACCTGAACTATCTGTAAACAAATGCAAAGTTTCGTTTGAAGTCCAGAACTGATCTGATATAACAGACACTCCGTTATAGTCCTTTAAAAAAGTTAACCAAACTTGTAAATCTGCCTTCATTTCAACTGAAACGCGAATTCTATGCCAAGATTGTTTCACATTACACGTGCTGTCTATGAGACGTCGACAAAACGCTCTATCAGGGACTACTACCTGACAGGCAAAATTTAACATACCTATAAGGGACTGAATATTTTTCAAAGTCTCTTCAACCACAGAACTAATAATAGGCGACTTTCCGATCTCATAAAGTTCAATATTTCGCAGAGTATCAATTCCTACATTTGATTGCGGGGTGTGGTGCGTTGCACTTTGTACATTTAAGCTCAAATCTGCATGATCTCCCGAATGAACAGCCCCCGGCGTTAAAGCGCCAGCACTTTGTCCCAGATTTTTGCAAGCCTGAACGAAAAGAATTGGGACTCGATCCCTGAAAGGAATTTGACCTCTGACCAGAACCACTGTATGACCTAGCATCAAACTTACTCTCAAAATTAGGATTAAAAGATCTAACACTCTCGGTTGCCACAAGCAAAACCCACAATTCTTGGTCAATTATCCCCCAAGATGATTCTGGGTATCTGGCCTTTTTCAACCTGTACTGTTCATCATATTGAACCCAACAACTATTCAAATATTTTGATGCCGCAAAACGAATGCTTTGTATATATTTTAAAAACTGTTGTGCTTTCATTGGCCATTTTTCAATTAAGATGCTCATATAGATAATGAAAGCATTAGTCCATGACTGATTATTATTAATTCGCTCTGGTTTTTTATTTATTACAGTTAAGACCCCCCCCTTTTAGAACGAACTCGCCATCAAGAACCGAATCTTGTGCCAAGTCTCTAGCGGATTTCAACAAGATACTCAATTGAATGAATTCCCCTTTCCATATTGTTTCTTTTATTCTCAGGGGAATGTGTGCCGAAACGGGGTCAAAAATGCTACCTAATCCCTCAGGAATAAGACTTGCCTGTACTATTCCCCCAACACCTGCAATATTAGAAACTTGTGACAACTCTGAAATTACAGCATTTAACGTACCCGACGAGCTATGTTGTGGTGCACTGACTGGTTCAGGCTGGTGCATTCGGGAAACAGACGGTTGAGACTCTGGTACAGCTGGTTGTAAAATGACTGGCTCCGGCTGATGCAGTTGTAGAACTGGCGTGAAATAGTCGTTTAAGCTCCCCTTTGTTCGTTTGATGATGAAGGGTTTACCCCTATATTCTGGGAACGATTTTGTTGAACACGCCTATCTTGTCTGTTCGTAAAACTATCCATCTTCTGAGCAGTTCCCCTCTTCTTCTTGGAATTATCATTATCTGTTGACCGGGGAGGCGCCATTCTCTTTCTAATTGGAGGTTTCATTGTTTTACAATGAAGGATGGCTGAGATTTTAAAACAGTTTGTCCTTGCCAATATCGGGATTAGGCAACCATCAAAACATTGACGTAATAATTTCTAAATGTAAATTAATACGGAGTGGAATTAAAATTCCGGAATCGGAGAATGTTTTAGATGTAAACTTTTATTAATACTGTGTTATCATTAAACGATAAACATATTTATTTTCGGTTTAAGACGTGTATTTTATTGTTTTGCTTACTAACTGTAATTGATTAATCAGTATTTATTGGGCGCCTATGATTGACAAATAAAACATTTAACTTATCTTATCGGCTATAATTACCACTGATCTAGATATTTTACTACGATGTCTAATAACGTCTAAAAATAGACACCTCTATTTCAAAAAAGAAAAGTTTGAAGATACCAAAAGGATAATCAGAAGCTATGAATGGAAGAACAGACAATGCAATGGTCATGAGAAAAAGGACAAAAGGACAAACAATGATGTACAAAGCGCTAAGCAGAAAACTAAAGATCGAGCACGCAAACCCTACTAGAAATTGGAGGTGTTCCGGAAGGGTAAGTTGTTCCTGCTATACTGGTGGTATCCGTTATGTTACTTTTGCTACGAACCCAGTGATAAGTCATGAATAATGAACAGACCGGAATTAACATCGCTGCTCTGTGGGATTTTAAGTATTAATATATTAATAAATTGTTATGTAAGCTTCTCCCACGGTTAGTTGTATTTAGTACACATAAGTTTAACAAATTTAATAAGACTCTAATTTGCATGAATGCCAGCGCATAAGTCCGACCTCGGTTATCAATGGACAATTGAAAGATTCAATCATATTTACTAAGAAACCCGGATCCAAACAATTATATGATGAACCCAATTTATCTATCACTGTTATAAACCCATTTATCTAGCTCTATAGCTCCGCCGATTCAAACTGAGGTTACAACTACTGTAAAAACAACTGCTAAATATCTCATGGAATAATAAAAATAAACCTTTGATATCATGTGGGTGTACATGAACTCTTTTAAATGAGGATGCCGTTGCTGTTATAATGTCTGATCCCGGTTTTATAAAGAAAAATGTCATGGTGGTTCCATGTCTGACATCCAGTTTCGTAAAGAAGGATGCCATCACGGTTCTATGCATGATCCCCCGTTTTATAAAGGAGGATGTCATGACGAGTTCATATCTGATCTCTGGCTTTGTAAAGTAGGATGTGATGACGGTTTCATCTCTGGTCTCCGGCTTTGAAAGGGTGGTGTAATAACAGTTCCATATATGACGACCGGCGGTTTTGCAAAGGAGGATGTCATGACAGTTTTCTGGTTTACCCTGGTTTTGCAAAGGAGGATATCATGACCATTCTATGGCTAACCCCTGTTTTGTAAAGCAGGATGTCATGACGGTTCTATGTCTGATCCTTGGCTTTGTAAAGAAGGATGCCAGGACGATTCTGTGTCTGAACTCCTGTTGTGTAGAAGATGTCATGACGGTTCTATGTCTTAACCCCGGCTTTGTAAAGAAGAATGTCATGTGTGGTCCCCGGCTTTATAAAAGAGGTCATGATGGATGCCATGTCTGCCCCCGGCTTTGTGAAGGTGGGTGTCCTTTTCTTAAAATATGGGACGGATGTAACAGTATCATTAGTGTCTTCACTATAGAGTTCACTGTTATATATTATTGTCCGTTAGGAAACATCTGATTTTATTTCAATTCTTTGTTGGACTTCGTGGTGTGTCCAATAGTTTGTTCCTTCATTTCATTCTGTGTCTGGCTTATATTTTTGTCTATCCACATTGGTATTTTATGTTTTACTGTAGTTATTTTGTCTTTCCATGTTTGACCTTTTAGCATTGCTCACTCTAAATGTTAACAAACATTCGTCTAGAACAAGGGATAAACAAATATGACATTTGACAAACGAGATGTGGTAAAGAAATAAACCATATGACATTTTATATATAGGTGGATTATTGTCTGATGATCGCTAAAGCTTCTTTTGTCAGACGGCAGTATTTTATAATGATAAATATAATGCCTTTCCGTCGCTCATTTGTTTAAAAATGATTTATCTGGCTTATTTGTAGTGTATCTGAAAATAATTAGACAGCCCTTATTGATGTTGATTTTTGATACGTACTATTATTTTTACCATGGAATCTGATTGATGACGTCAGTAGATAATAACGGCAACGTTCAACACTAGGTGTCAGACTAGATGGTCCAGTAGGGTTTGTTTGTAAAGTTATATATATGATCGCACATATACATTCATATATTTGTGCTATCCACCAGTAAGAAAAGTTTTAAGATGCCAAGGGGGTAGTGTAGAAGCCGTAACTCGACGAAATGCAGACAATACTAAGACGAAAAAAAAAGACAAAAACACAATGTTCCACAAAATACTACAGAAAACTAAAGATTGAGCAACAGGAATCCCACTAAGACCAAAGGTAATCTCAGGTTCTCCGGAAGGGTTAGCAGTTCCAGTACCATTAGTGACTTCCGTCGTTCTACTCTTGTTAACAATCCGATGATAAGTCACAAAGACGAAAAGACGAGGGGATTGGGACTATGACAAACGGCACATCTCAATGGTCATCTAAGACACAGATATTCAGTAACGTTTAAATAAGGCGACCGTCATATTTTCGAAAATATGACTTCAACTTAACCAATAGTAACACTTGGTTCAATAGCATCCTCATCAGCAGAAACCCTCTATCAGGGAAATTCTGATTTGGAACACAAGGCCTGGAATATCGTATCAACTCCATATACAAGTGCTGCTGGAATGTTGTTACATACAAATGGTCAGTTATAGCTGACATGACGCTATGTGGTCAAGTTTTTAAGTATCGTACGAAAGGTATGAGTATTACTATTCTAGCACCAATTCAACCGTTGTATTGATGGATAATGAGACAAAGATGAACTACCAAAATAGAGTATTGGAAACAATATATTACACTTTTGATGTAAACACAACAGTGAAAAATCAAATACAAGTAAAATAACAATGACCTCGATACAGTCATGTTCTCCAAATGTATCAATTTGTTAATTTCACACACCGTGTAGTCGGTTATTTCCAAAAACGATATTGTATTACGAGTAAGAATAAATTAATCAGAACTAACCCCAAAATAACATATCAACTGCAATACATAGACAAGTAGTATTAATAAAAAAAATACAATACCGTCAGAACAGTTCTAAAGTCACATAGGAAAACCTTATGACTTCATTGAACGTAAAGTTTAATATTTATTATGCCCATCTGGTACATATGGCTTCATTGGTAGTACCTTATTGTCTGGTGAGGTCCGTCTTGCTCATATGCTTTGTTTTCTGTGTTGTGCTTTTTCCTTTGTTTGTCTTCGTCCTATGTCTTGTGTACCCAATGTTTCCAGTTTCTATTGATTGTCTAATCTTGATTGCCCCTTCGGTTTTCTCTAACGTTAGTTTATTATTCCATGCCTATTTGGTATATATGATTTCACTGGTACATTAAGTTTATATTTGTTTTTGTATAGTTGACTTATATTTTTGTCATGTGTTTGCTATTCATGAAAATGTTAATTTTATAAATTAAATAATGAGAATGAGTGTGTGTCTCCCTGAAGTAAATGAACATATTTATATGCTGTATCCATGTTGCTTTGTTGTGTTTAAATGTTTTATTAACTTCAGCATTCTACATTCGTATTAATACTGAACTGATAATGTACAATCAATCAAAATGGTAATTACACGGGAAATGACGTTGAACATGTCTCTTTTGTTAAATATTATGTTGACAAATCTGTTCGATTTCATTTAATTATCAGCCAACATCTGTTGTAGAATTCCTACATCTATGAGGAATTGTAATTACATATCAGGTGTATACTTGAGTAAGTAGTATGGTTATTGAAGACGTTATCTGGTGTTATAATGGGGAAAAATCGGATTATTAATGTAATGCTGACTATCTTGTTAGTTCACTATATATCCCCGGTCTATTCATTGATTTTATTCCGAGAAATTAACAGAACATTTTATTGTTTCCTCCAATTATACTGGCAATTCATGTCCCTTCATAGTATTGCAGTCCTTATCGATCAACTTTATTTACATTTAAGAAAGCCAATTAATGCTTCACTAACTGACGAGCTTTTAAGAAAGTTCCTATCTTGATTGAAAACAGCATGATAATTCAACGGATTAGTGGCCTTGAAACAACGTAATTGTCAATAGTGATGAAGTCTTTGTACACGTGTCTGTTATATATGTCTTAATAAAAACCTGATTCGTGATGTTAATACAATGGGATGGTGACCTTGAATCAATATTATTGTTCTTTACAATGTATGCCATCTTATCAAGGTTGGTTCGCCTGTTGAATGTTGTTAAATGTACCGTCTTATCAAGTTAGTTTACATGTTGAGGGTAGTCACATGTTCCATCGCATCAAGGTTTAATCTCCTGTGGAAGGTAATCACATGTACCGTCTTATCAAGGTTGGCTCGCCTGTTGGAGGTAATCACAGGTACCATCTTATCAAGGTTGTCTTGCCTGTTGAATGTAGTCACATGTACCGTCTTACCAAGGTTGGTTCGCCTGCTGAAGGTGGTCACATGCACAATCTTATCAAGTTAGTTCGTCTGCTGAAGGTGGTCACATGTACAATTTTATCAAGGTTGGCTAGCCTGTTGAAGGTAGTCACATGTACCATCTTATCAAGGTTGGTTCGCCTGTTGAAGGTGGTCACATGTACCGTTTCATCAAGGTTGGCTCGCCTGTTGAAGGTGGTCACATGTACAATCTTATCAAGGTTGGTTCGCCTGTTAAATGTGGTCACATATACCATCCTATCAAGGTTGGTTCGCCTGATAAAGGTGGTCACATATACCATCTTATCAAGGTTGGCTCGCCTGTTGAAGGTGGTCACATGCACAATCTTATCAAGGTTGGCTAGCCTGTTGAAGGTAGTCACATGTACCATCTAATCAAGGTTGGTTCGCCTGTTGAAGGTGGTCACATGTACCGTCTCATCAAGGTTGGCTCGCCTGTTGAAGGTGGTCACATGTACAATCTTATCAAGGTTGGTTCGCCTGTTAATGGTGGTCACATATCCCATCCTATCAAGGTTGGTTCGCCTGTTAAAGGTGGTCACATGTACAATGTTATCAAGTTAGTTTGCTTGTTGAAGGAAGTCACATATACCATCTAATCAAGGTTGGTCCGCCTGTTAAAGGTAGTCACAAATGCAACCATCTTATCAAGTTTATCTCGCTTGTTGAAGGTAATAATATGTACCATCTCATCAAGGTTGACTCTCCTGTTGAAGGTAACCACATCGATGGTGTAATGGTTAGCGTGTTCGCCTCGAGTGCGGTAGATCGTGGGTTCGAGCACCGGTCAGGTCAAACCAAAGACTTTAAAATTGGATTTGTTGCTTCTCTGCTAAGCACGCAGCATGAAGGAGTAAGAGCAAAGACTGATTGGTTTTGAATCAGAATAATGTGTCCGAGTGGAGCGACATGTCTACCCGCGGACTGTTGTGTCAGTGAATTAGCACTATAAAAATCCAACTCAGCTTGTTGGTCTAGTTGAAGGTAGTCATATGTACCATCCCATCATCATTGGCTCGCCTGTTGAAGTGAGTGACATATACCATCTCCTTACGATTTTGTAGTATTTGCATGTTGACATTGTTATATGCGGAATATGGCATACCTACACAATAAATATGTTTATGTGGTGTTTAGTCATAATATAATGTCAGAATGTGAATTAATACAGTTGTTCTATGATAACATCGTGGTTTTATATAATTTTGGTTTGAACTTCCCATAATGATCTCGCTAAACGTCCCTTCTTCAAAGTACATTTTAGTAACAAAGATCTTGATGTCACTAAAATCAGTAATATGCTGCACCATATTTAATCCAATTCAATAATAAATCAACTCACGTGATATCACATGCATATACTAAACTAACTGCTTCAAAATTTTACAACTGCAAAAAGTCATTAAAACATCTAAACATAAATCATCTCATTTCATCATAGTCCATGGGGGACAATTTTATTATTGGTAATCTTCATTTAGCTGTCAATAGTAAACATAACAAACTGTTAGCCAAAGGCACCACGTACAGATATCCCAAACCTATTAATTGTAAATATTTTACTGGTATCAGTGGAAGATTAAACACGATATTTGGAGCTAACAGAGTGAGGGAGAAGTATTAGATGATTGATTCTAATTAAAAATACGACATTACAACACGTTACAGGGTTCTTCAAGTTCAAAGTCACCATCGATCGTCGAAGATTCCGACATTGCTGCAAAACTGCCAAACCTTCATTAGCTCTACTATTTAATTATACCAGTTTTACAACACGTGAAGCATACATATATCTTGTATTATCATCCGTCCCTCCGGCTATATCTACCTGCTGGCTCCATAAGCAAAACTCGTATCAAAGTCCGCGTGAGCTGAGCAGGACTTATCAACAGTCAGCAGGAGTTATCACCAAATTCTCCTAACATTTAAACGATAATTCCTGTGAAGATGGCAAAAATAAATAAAATTCATCTACACCATTAGCTAGTTAACATTATTTTTTAAAACATATATCAAATTAAGAACTGTCGCGTTAGAAATANTTTTTTTTGTATGTGTAGTTGTTGTGTATGACCTCACGGAAACGACCTTGTAGGATTTTATACATAAACTTTTTTAATTATGTTGGGTTTTTTTAAGGACTTTAAAAATACGTTATATGCCGGTGTTTTGTTTGTTTACACTCGGTCGTCACTGTAATTTCACAGCGGGAGGGTACACGGAATAGCCGAATTGACAACATTACTGCGTTTGCGCTAAAAATGTTGTTGTTGAGTATTATATGAACTGACGATAACACGGCGTCATATTAGAATATTTTTTAAAACATATATCAAATTAAGAACTGTCGCGTTAGAAATATCAACAAACATCGTCCTACAAAAATGTACTTTACACAATTCTTGATAACCTCTCCTCAGACGTCATAATTTTTTACGTCATAAAGGAAGTTGTGACCGTCATGTTTTCTAAACCGGAACGGCATTGGTAAGCAAAACCTTTAATGAAAATGGGTGACTTTGATGTTTGTAATAAAAAAAAAATGAATATCCCCATTAAAGGGAAAATCCAACAATCTTAACATTTATATAAATCTGTAAAAATGAATGGTATATTTTGCAAACTACTTATGAACTACGGTTTTGGGGAAGCGTATTTTGAATATTTTGAATCATGTAATTTTTCACGCGAAAAACACAAATATAGATGTATCCGTGTTTATGGTTGATTTAAGGATGATAAACATGTCATCTGAATGTGAATATAATTGATACTGAAAAATATCAGCCTGCTCGACAGAATATGAAGTTTGTGACTCGTTCGCTTCGCTCACTCGCCAACAAACTTCATATTCTGGCTCGGCAGGCTGATATTTTCGGTATCAATCAATTCACATCCAGATAACATATACATATCTATAAGCTATGACTGTCATTAGTCATGTTATATTACGTGAGAACATGTAAAGGACACATCCATCTTGGAATATCCATGACCTGTGCTTGGATATGTTATTTTAGTACTATTTATTAAAATATAGCTCCATTGGTAAAATGTATCTTAGTCACACTACACTCGTGAGTGAATCTAATTTTGTGTGCGGGCGTTCAACTCTATCCATAAGCTGCTCAAAATACCACACTGATTCTACCAAAAAGTTATCGGAAACTGATATTATCTACATTCTCGAGTTTTTGATTGACAACTTATTTGTTATGTTTGGTGGACATGTTTTTCAACAGATGGTCGGCATACCTACAGGTACAAACTGTGCTCCTCTTCTCGTAGACTTGTTCCATTATTCGTATGCGGCAGACTTCATTCCGGGGCTAGCCCGATCTTTGAAATTCACGTTCCGCTATATATATGATGTCCTTTCACTAAATAATTCTAGGTTTGGTGATTTTGTTGATCGCATCTATCCGATTGAGCTCGAAATAAAGGATATAACAGATACAGAGAGGTCTGCTGCATACCTTGACCTACACCTCTAAATTGACAGAAACTTTACGACAAAAGAGATAATTTCAATTTACCCATTGTAAACTTTCCATTTATATGTAGCAACATTCCAGCAGTACCTGCATATGGAGTATATATCTCTCTAGATCTTGTGGTTCCTATCAGGATTTCTTCATAGAGGGTTTCTGCTAACAAGGAAGCTACTGAACCAATGGTTCCTCTTGGTTAAATGGAAGTCATTACTTCGAAAGTGTTACGGTCGCCACCATGACTTGGTTGACCGCTATGGAATATCTGTGTCACAAATGATCACGGATATGTTCCACTTGTCGTAAACTCTTCTCGACCCTTTCCTCATTCATGACTTCTAACCGGTTTTCTAAGTATAGATTAACACGACGGGTACCACTAGTGGAACAAGAACTGCTCGCTTTTCCGGAGCACACGAGTTCACCCTCGGTGGAGTTCGTGTTACTCGATCTTTAGTTTTATATGTATGTTTTGTAGATCGTTGTTTGTCCTTTTGTATTTTTTCTTTTGGCCATTGTGTTGTCTGTTCTTCGATATACGGATTCTGATTACCCCTTTGGTATCTTCAAATTATTCTTACCTAAGTGCTGCTAGATTGGTTACCGTTACCAAGAATGGTGTATTATTAATGGAAATAGTTCTTCTTTATTTTTTTTTACATATATTTCGCCACTACGATGTTCATGTTTAGAATGATACCATCCACCAATATCACTTAACGATAACGATAACTTAAAGATACCAAAGAGATAATCGGGAGACGTAAATCTAAGAAGGACATACAATACAATGACAAAAAGAAAAAGGACAAAAGGACAAACAACGATCTACAAAATATTATACAGAAAAGCAAAGATTGAGCAACACAAACCTCACTAGAAATCGGTGAGCTCGGGTGCTCCGGACAGGTAAGTTGTTCCTGCAACGCTAGAAGCAACCGTCTTGTAACTCTTGCTACAATTCCGATCATGAAGAAATGACCAGACTGTGAATACGACAAATGGCACTTCCTTCTCTTAACCCTTCTCCGCTTCCTCACTTTGTGCCTGGAATAAATCTGCTTTTGGAAAATGCTATGATAAACATTAGATATATATATATTTATTTAAATAATGTAAAAGTGAATACATAGGGGAAGTTTTCTTCTTAAGAATTAGATCAGTATCCATTAATGAACAGACTACTCGATTGTTTGTGTAGTTTTAGACTTCCATCCAGACCTTCTCAATTAATACTTTCCCAGACTACAATCAGTTACTGGTGAAATATATCCATTATTATTTCCCTGTTTCTAAATTTAAGTATCTATTAACTAGTTATGATCCTACAAAAATAAACAATGGACCAGTTATTCTGATCTGTTTATGTCCATATTAAATACACTAAAGCACCGTAGATTATCAAAATCATACAGAAATCTATATAATATTTTATGAAAGACATTCTACAATACAAGGCTATCAATACTAGTCTGTAGAAATTGTCCATATAAATAAGAAAGCCTTGAAGATTTGTCAGACAGAGAGCATACAGGCTCCACATGTGAATAAACAACGCATAAAATAAGCCTTCAAATAAAAAGAAGTCATTTTGAATTCCACCTTTTGTTAATGACTAATGTTAATAGATAATATAGTTACCAATGCGCCATAAGACTTTATTTTATAAAGTGAATTGGTAAGATCTGATTAAGAAGTGATTTGGTAAGGCCCTCAGAATATTTATAATTATCCTGCTAAAAGCTAGAATTAAATGTATGGTTTCCATCTTCAGACTTGGTTTACTTATATTATGACCGTGTTGTTCCAAAAATGTTAACATTTGATAAGCAATGTTACAGTTAGTATCTGGTGACAAATTTAGACATTTCTTGAACATCAACATTCGCGAATTCTACATATTTGTACCAGTGCTAATCCAGGACCTGTAGTCCTGACTTCATATGGCGTGGTTCCTCCTTCTTAGTGTTCAGTGAGTTAAGGTAAGACATGATTTTTCGTTTTGTTGATACTGGTAGAATTGGTGACCATCACTGTTTAAACCTTCTTTTTATAATAAAAAGGCAGATTGGTCTATCTATTGTGGATGAATTTCCTTCCTTGATTTTCTTTTAGTCCTAAAATATGAGGAGCCATTTTATTCACTATCATGTTCTGTAATTACATTTGTTTAAATTGTTATTCTGTGACAACTTTCTGCTGCCAAATAATTTCCCAGTAAATAAATAATACCTAAGGCACACAACTACTGTCACTAGCCCTGAAACCAAGTCAGACTTTAAATTAATATTCTATAGCTGTATAGCAACAAAACCAATACCCTAAAGTGTAGAACATTCCTGTTTAATATAAAATAAGGATAATGACACTTTCTTATTACAACGAGTTAGTACTTCTATTATCCAGCAAAATATTCACGAATTCTAAATTGGTAATATCACAGTTGTAAGTCCCTTTGGCACTAAAATATTAACAAACAAATCATCTTCAAACACAATCGAAATGTCTATCTTTGAAAATTGCTAGAAAAATGTGATTAGCTGTTTTTAGGCTTCTTTAAAAAACGGAAAAAAAAGAGAAAAAAGCAATGTAATTATATATTGATTCTGGTAATAGACTTTCATTGACTGGTGTGCATTAAACTTACTAGCTTTTATTTTTATAGTGGCTTCGTTGTCGTGATCGCATGATAGTTGGATTTACAACTACTTTGCAATCAGTGCCTATAATACTAACGCTGTGAATTCGAATCCTGCTCAGGCGAGGTGTACTTGATACAACATTATGTAACAAAGTTTGTCAGTGACTTGCGGCAGGTTAGTGGGTTTCTCCTAGTACTCCGATTTCCTCCACCAATAAAACTGACCGCCACGATAAAACTGAAATATTTGTAAAAGTGGCGTTAAACACCATAACCCCAATCCATAATTCTTTTTTGCATATACACAACAGCCGGGTCAAATTGGGAACCTGATTTTTTGTCAAATAAAAATGAACAAAGCTTTCTTACTAACAAGAAGTAAAAAGAGAGGTTGTGGGTTAATAATATTTATCATCACTTTCAGCATTCTTTCACATTTATCGTGACTACTAGATTTATAGATGTAGTAGAACCAGTATAGATGTAACAGGCTAACCGATGAGACACCCGGAGGTTGATAGGTGTCTGGAAACTTTAACATTTGAGGTGGGTAACGATGAGTCATAATAAAACTGTCGATGTCTAATTTCTTGCGCAAGTCAAAAAATTGGACAGCCAAATATAATTCACCTCTTTGGGGGAATGTTTTAGTTACGTTTGCATAAAATGATATCATGTAAACACGGGGAGTGAGAGCATGTCTTCTGAAGAGGTTATTATCTCTCTCTCGTTTCCATGTTCTGTCATGTTCAAATTTCCAATGCCGAAAATTGGCTAAAACACGGACATTTAATATTGGTAATCTATCCAGTGATGGTAATAATAGAATGTCTAAAGCCATGTATATGTCTTTAGCCTCGGTACATGTAACTATGGTGGTTCCTTGACGTATAATGAACAAAAGAATAAATTTAATAAAACAATAAATGACAGCAGGACAATCTGGCTTTACTTCAGTATGTCTTTATACATGTGTATGTTCTCTATATCTATAATTATTACTTCAGAAATATATAATAATAATCATATGGTTCATAGCTGCAAATGTTATTGTTGAACAAACAATGCAATCAAGTGTGAGTAAAACTTAACTAAAAAAATCGGATTGCCCTATATGTAATCATGACTAACAAGCATACACAATGACATACTCAAATAAGAGTTTGAAGATATCAAAGGAGTAATCAGAATCCGTATATCGAAGGAGAACAGACAACATGATGGCCAAAAGAAAAGGTACAAAATGACAAACAACGATCTACAAAACATACATATAAAACTTAAGATCGAGTAACACGAACACCACTAAGAACAGGGGGTGAACTCAGGTGCGCCTGAAGGGTAAGCAGTTGCGGTGGTCCTGCACTACTAGTGACATCCGTCGTGTTAATCTAGTTAGAAACCCGGGGGCAAGTCATGAGCGAGTAAAGGATCGGGAAGTGTTTGCGACAAGTGTACAATTTATATATACGATGTTCGATGCATTGCACATTTAATCGAAGTATTACAACTTACAGGATTCATATAGCAGAAGCTTAAAACATATAGATGTCCAAGGCACAGTACATATAACAGAGGTTTAAGACGTATAGAAGTCCAAAAGCACAGTGCTAGTAACAGAGACCCAAAACGTACAGATGTCCAAAGCACGGTTCATGTAACAGACGCTTAAAACGTACAAATGTCCAAAGCACAGTACATGTAACAGGAGAGTAAAGCGTACAAATGTCTAAACCAAATTATCCAACAGAAGCTTAAAATGTACACATGACCACATCACAGTATGTAACCTAGCTTTAAAACGCACATATGTCTAAACCACATTATCCAACAGAAGCTTAATATCTACAAATGTCTAAGGCACGGTACATGTAACAAAAGCTTGAAACGTACAGATGTCCACCGCACAGTATGCAACAGACACTTAAAACGTACAGATGTCAAAATTAAGCCCAGTACATGTATATATGTCCAGAGCACAGTGCAGGAAACAGAAGCATAAAATATACAGAAGCCTAAAGGACAGTACATGCAACAAAAGCTTAAAACGAACAGATGTCTAAAGGACACTATATGTAACAAGAGAGTAAAACGTACAAATGTCTAAAGCACAGTATATATAGCAAAAGCTTAAAACGTACAGATGTCTAAAGCACAGTATATATAGCAAAAGCTTAAAACGTACAGATGTCCACAGCACATTATGCAACAGAAAATTAAAACGTACAAATGTCCAGACTAAACCCCGTACATGTAACCAAAATTGATGATTGCTCCAACATGAAATGGCAGCCTCTTGAAGTAGCATTAGCAAATGTACATTGTTAAATTAGAGATGTATTTATCAATGAAAATGAACTTAGTATATGCGTAATGGGTGTCAAAAGAATATATAATTGATTAATGCAATTGAATGTTTATTCCTTTTTCAAAAAAAAAAAATCGGGCTGTACATCTAAGGATACCAAAGG
>MJUT01054127.1:359838-375094 GCA_002080005.1 Gigantidas platifrons | reverse complement strand
CATGGGCAAGCAACTGGTAAACTCTATCACTTGCGGCTGCGAGTCGAGTGCCCCCTTTTCGTAATTTACCATGCCGGGCGCGAACTCACGCCGCTTATCAGGATATCCAAAAGGTTACCTATGTCTGAGGGAGATGAACTTAGCCTTAATAATATTGTATACTTAGGGCAATAATATACATTTGTATATACATGTATCTACGAAATGTTTGAAGATACATAAGCGGTAATTAGAAGCCGTAAATCGAAGGACAGACAATGTAATGGTCAAAAGAAAAAGGACAAAGAATGATTAACAAAACATTGCATGGGAAACTAAAGATCGAGCTACACGAATCCAACGAAAAACCGTGGTGAATAGTGCTGAGGAAGCCCTTACAAGAAAAGCTTGAAGATGCCGAATAAGGGTAATAACAAAATGACCGAACTCCGAACAATATTCCAAAGGGAAAGTCAAAAGGGGTAATCAGAAGCCGTAAATCGAAGACACACAGACAATACAATGACCAAAAGAAAATGGACAAAGGGACAAAAATGATCTACAAATCGCTACACATAAAACTAAAGATTGAGCCATATGAACCAAACTAAACAAACCCTGGGGTTAACTCAATTGCTCCGGAAGGGCAAGCAGTTCACATATATTAAGCATTGAATTGAACATCATGCTCTTAGAGAATATCGAAGGGGCAATAAAAAATGAAAAATCCAGAGACACTGGCAACATAAAGTACACAACACCGCTATACACAACCAAAAACAAATAACGTAAATAAGACATGACAAGTTGTATATTCCATTTGATGAGTGATTTGTGATCCTGCTAAATTTACTACTTTGGTGTAGACGTTTTCTCTGAAATAAAGGATAAATTAAAGATAAGTTTAGATAACATGTCCAGGGAACCAAAATCCGTCAGTCATACGCTTGACGATCTCAAGATCATCTCAAAATAAATCCGAGGTGTCCCACGAGAAATTCCAACTCTGTAATGAAACAGTATATCAATTCACTAGAATCTTTTGATCAGTTTGATCAAGCGGCATATAATTGAATCGGATTAAGATGGAAATTGAACAAGAATGTACGTATAGCAGCGGTTTGTCTAACAATGAATGTTGAAATGAAGGAGCAGTTCGTGGTAAAATCCCATCCACACCAGATGATCAGGATTCCAGAACTAAAGATGTTTTTGATATCTCAAATGACACGTAGCTTTTCCTTCTATCACCGACAAGACTTGTACCGGGATTGACTACTCTATATGAGTAACACTTTTCCTTCTATCACCGACAAGACTTGTACCGGGATTGACTACTCTATATGAGTAACACGACGGGTGTCTTATAAGAAGCAGGAACTGCGTCTCCTTCGCAAAAAAACATGTGCTCACTCCCGATTTTTGTGGGTCTGTGTTGCTCATCTTTTTAGTTTCTGTGGTGTACTGTTCTATGTTTTGTTTGTCTTCGTCTTGTGGCTGGTGTTCCCAGTGTTTCCGGTGTCTCTGTGTTGTCCAGTTCTCGATTGCCCCTTCGGTTTACTCTGACGTTTATTTGACAACTCGGAAAACCAGACGGTCCTAAATTAAACGTTAACGTCTAAAATAACCAGAAATAGTATAGAACATATCAAACGTGTTCGATCCAGTCTTGCTCATGTAAGAAATTATTGATTAAATTGTAAAATAGTGATGGTCAACAGTTTTATTTATTTTTTGGGTGTTGTAGTATGTTGTCGACTTGCCTACTGTACGTTAATTTCACATTGTTTATCGTGTAAGCTTTCATGTAGTACGGTCTTGTTCAGCATAGCCATATCAGATATTTAGACAATATAAGTATGGTGTCTTTTTATATGAGGTTTATTTGGATGAGGCTAAGAAACAGGGGTACTGCGAGGCACTATATATATATATATATATAACATCTTCTCCTGTTTTCCTTGTTCTTGTTCAAAATTTACATCTCAAACAGACTTCGTTCACAAACTGCCAATCTACTTGATCAGCGATCGTCGTTAATTGATAAACACACACAGTTACTGTTCACCCTGCAACATCTAAATATCTCAAATGTTCATTATATTTTGAAATTAATTAACTGAATTATATTAGATTGAAAACAAAAAAACTATGGAACCCGAATCTAAAGCTAGAAATGATATATATCATTAAAATGATACTTATACAAAATCGATATAGATTTTTTCCAAGTGCCTTTTCCGAATTCTGTAACAGGTTGTGAAACTGAAAAGCCGGAACGACGGCATTATACAGACAATACGTGTACTAGTGCTAAAAAAAGAAGCGAACTAGATAATATATAATCGTTGTAAGTTGTTTTTTTTTAATCTACATTTTGTATGTGTAATGAAATATTTTGGAAAACGTGTGTAATTATGCATGCATTAAATCATTTTTCTTGTAGGTTATTATTTAATTAATTGTCCCCAGTCTAAGTAAAGAATACTCCTGTTATTTAAATTGATATTAGTGTTATATCTTTTCTCACGTAGCTCATTTGATTATGTTGCTTCGCATCAATTTTGGTTATATATTAATTATTAGTATTTTATTTGGCAAGACAAGGATCATCAGGTCCATATCAGATGAGCTCGAAGAGCGAATCTGATATGGACCTGATAATCCGTGTCGAGCGGAAAAAAATACTAATATTTTTATTAATCGGTAATTTCACAATTTTAGCACAGCTTTGTGATTTTTTTGTTGTGTTTTTACCTTTTTTTTTTAATACTAATAATTTTTTTATCGGTAATTTCACAATTTTAACACAGTTTTGTGATTATTTTGTTGTGTTTTGACTCTTCTTTTTTTTATGAAAGGCTTAGTGACGTCACGTTAGACCGCGCATGACAAATGACCAACAGCTGGTAATTTCTTGTATCACGAATCGGTGGTCAACTGAACGTTGTTACTAAATTTATCGGGTAGTAAAGATCAAAGGAAATTGTAACAAATTACCGATAAAACCACATATCAGTGATCACTGTTCCACCCCTTGTGAGATAACAGTGATCACTGTTCCACCCTTTCTGAGATAATAGTGGTCACTTTCCCACCCCTTGTGACTATCATCTTTATTCGTTTATTGGAAAATGTGGTGGGATTAAAGCGGTTGAGATCCCACCCCTCTTGATAATTGAATTCTCAACGGCAATACAGATATAAACAAGATGAACTGTGAGCTAATGCTCACTTATGATACCCCCGCATATATGCTCAATGTGCATAAAAACCAACTAAGTCGGCAAACAGGTAGTAGGAATCAGACGGGTCCAAAAACGCTTCCCACAATATGGCATACCTATATGAAGCTTGTGACCAAATATCAGATTGTCTGCAACCCGGACATCTCTTGAGCTTGTCGTCCAAGTATCGGGAAATTGAACGTACTTTGGGTGACTTAATCATAAAAGCAAATAATGTACTGATGGTAATTTAATAGCAAGGAAATACACAAGAACATGAGAGTTGCTCTACACTCATTCAAAACTTGGTCAGTAGACATTTTGCAAGATGGTATTTCACATAACAGTTGTACATTTGTTCTTACGACATCTTTGATTCTATCCTTGATTTCTTTGGGTTGTGGTCTACTTTTTATAGGTTTTGTGACAGTGTCATTATCGTACAAATCAACAACCTCATTCCATATCATAGTCCACAAGTCAGATGAAAATGATACTTTCAAAACTGTAGTACTTGTCTCAGAATAGGATACATACAGCAACTGATCCGTTTATAAAACCACCATTTCAGCTAAGCATTGGCATACATAATACTCAGGAAAAGAGTAGTGATCTGATGTATGTTTGTCTGGCGGAAAAGGACATTTGATTTCAATCGCAGCGATAACGTTTTGTTCAGAATTATCCTTTTTTGGCAAAGATGAACGAATGCTTCCATCTGGTGACACAACACCTAAAATATCAGACCGAACACCAGGAATAATGTAGCATCCTTCTTCAATAAAGATAGCTTCAGGATAAAATGCTGGTAGAAACCTTCCAATTAGTGTAACAACGGCATTTATTTCGTGCTTCACTTCACGTTGCAGTCGACGTTCTGTTTCAGGTGTAACAAACATTTCATGACCCTCCATGAATTTTGAGAAATGCATGTTTTGTTCTTTTAGCCCACGAAGTCCGATTGCTGAATGTAGTGTGCTACCAGTTACACGAGATCGCTTTCGTAATGCATGCCAAATCCCGGATCGTTGCTTTATAAACCTTAGTTCTATCTGAGTGACATTGTCGGTTGTATTCCTTAATACTGCTATATTCGTCTGCTTGGATGGGTCTATTTGATAGTCTTGGATGTATGGCAAGTATGATCGCTCTAAGTAGGTGCATAAGGACAATATATATCCTATCGTTTCCTGTGCATCGCACATGAATTCCCGCAGCTGAAAAAGTTATTCTTGCAGTCCACTTATAACATAGACGTATCTAGACTGTTTCCAGTTTTCCCCTGCCATTCCCTTAAGCTTCTTTAACCCACATGCCTGTTTGAGTGCAAGTTGTCTCCCCTCTTTGATTGTATTACTTAACAGTGATACGACATTTTTTTTTAGATCAGATACAACGCTCTCTTCCATATCTCTGTCGATACGTTTAAACTCATCTGTTTTTGAATTCTGTAATCTTTCCTTTACTTCTTTGATAAGTGCAAGATTTCTATTTAATTTCTGTTTTCTTTCTGTTAAGGTTTGACCGTCCTCGTGGCCAAACATATCAACATCGCCCTCCTTTGAATCCATTTCAGATGTGACCTTTTTCCCATCGGCGCACAACGTGTATTCATTTTCATCGCCTGATTCTGGTAATGTTCTTATGATTTGTTCAAGGACTCAGGGAGGAACAACTTTTGGAACTTGAACTTCACTGATGGTAAAATCTGAGATTACATTGGTTGATGGTACTGCAAAATTAATCTTGCTCTTTTCAGAGGTCAACATGCCTGGCTGTGCAACTCCTGCCGTTATCTGACCTATATTTCTTGGTCCTCCCATGAAGTACAAAAATTTGGCATGAAAGAGTCTGTAACCAGTTTTCCAAATTTTTTTTATTGTTTTACCATATTTCATTTCAGAGGTAATGTTAGTTGACATAAAGCGAACCGTTTCGAGGAAAAGAAGAAATGATAAATTGTCCAGTGGAAATTTTTCTTGGTTGACCAATGTCAAAATATTTCAGAGGTCAGTTGCATGTCCACAAGCTTGCAGTTTAGAAATTACGCGTCTGAAAATTACAACATCATCTTCTTCGCAGCAATTTTCGTCGCCAAATTCTTGAAGCTGTGGTAGTGATTCATCATTATCATGATTACTATTTTCAATCTGCTCGAGATCAACCAACACTTCATCTTCTACATCTTGAAATGGCAATAGCATGTTCTCTAGAGTCAAGGGAACATTTAATTTTGCTTCGTTTCGGTGTGCGATCTTTTAATGGTGTAATGTTGTGTTTGCCAGTTAGGTTGCTTTCTTTTGCTGGTCTTTTGATGAACATCACATTCATTAAAGCGTCGGACCAAGCAACAGAAGGATAGTGCCGGCCTTTGTGCTGCCGGGTGCCTTTTGCCTTGTGGAGCCACAAATTTGATTTTTTTCTGGTAATGGCTGATTTCCTGTAATAGAATTAGTCTAAGCATTATATCAGCAATTCATGTTGTGTGAAAAACAAATATTTCAATAATTTTGATCACAAATTTCTAGTGATTTATTGGGCATAATCTATGGAAAAAAACGAGAACCTACACCCCGTAAGGAACACAAAGTTAACACCCCATACTCCACATCTCATTTTCGAGACTGACGCTTTGTTCATGGTATCTTCTCTGTCGTAACTTGTAGAATTTTGTTTGTCTTATAATTTTGAAAGTTTAGGATCAGTAATTTCTAAAGCTTTTGTTGCAAGTAATCGGCCCAAAAGGAGTGATGTTGTTAATTTTTGCACCCGATATTAGAGTTGGACGAGAGTGTTTGCTAAACATACACCGTATATATCTACTTTAATCACAGCTTCATAAACCATGATAATGTCTTGATTCCGTGCACAAATAATTTTGATCAGACTCGGTCCCTTTATAACTACAAATGCAAATGAACTTACAATGTTCGCAAATCAACCGCTTCGAAACGGACACCCACTCTTCACATAGCAATCACCCCGAAGGCTCCGTTGGACGCGGTGTATCCAGGGCGCGACCAAAACCATCAACCAAATCACACACAAAACCAAAAACAAAATAAAAAACAAAAAACAAACAAACAAACAAACAAACAACAACATCAACAACAACAAACAAAACAAAAACAAGCACATATGTTGTCCGCTCACAGATTTCACATTGTCAACAATGATAAAACATCACTGAATACATCGTTAGATATATTCCATTCATCGGTAAGTAATAAATTATGAATTTATAATAATCATGTACATTTGCTGGGACTATTATACTGTCAGTATAATAGTCCCAGACATTTGATAACAAATAATGCGAAAAAAGAAAGCATTTATGAATTTATTATCACATATCGAGTTCAATATATCTTTACGTAACAATACAGAATTGTCATATTCCTGTGGAAAAAGAAACAACAATGGATATGTTCCAGACCATACGCGTATTTGGACCGTACGCGTACGGTCCGGACCGTATGCGTATATTTTCAAAATACCTATACGGTCGGACCGTACGCGTACGGTCGGACCATACGCGTACGGTCTGCCTAGTTTCAAGAGATTATCGAGGCTTCAAAAATATTTTACAGATCAACGTTATTCGAATCTAAAATATATTTTAATTATCGCAATTGTACAATTTAAAGAAATTTAAGAAATAAGTATAATTTAATCTATTACAAACTTACATGTCCTGAATTTAGTATGTTCGTAATAAGTGAATTCTGCTCACTCGCAGTTAACAAAATAGTTTGAAATTGAATAAAGTTATTAAAGTAATCGTCAGTAAACAGAATGTGGGAAGAAACATTTGAAGCATATTTAGGAACTTTATTACAAAAACCATCAAACCAACTGTTTACTCGTGAGAAGACTAATGTTTTAATGAATGGAAAAACCGATTCAGCTAGATTCCGGCAATATAAGAAGTTCATAATTTAAATATAAATGCAAGGGAACGTGCATGAACAAAACATGTAAGTGTAGAAAGTCCGGCGTTCCTTGTAGCAGCAAGTGTCACTCTGGGCGTGCATGCGAAAATCAATCGTAACTACTCGGCCATTCTCGCTACCCGGCAAATAACCTCGCACGTAGATAGTAGACATTCTTCTTAAATTGTTTGCCGGAAGTTAAGCTGCACAAAAATATAGTCAACGAAAATCCAATATGGAAGACATACTAAGTAAAATCTAATCATGCAAAACTAATTAAAACTTTAACTTTTATCCATGAAAATAATTGAAATATAGAAAATTCTTTAAAATATAACTTTATCAAACTTTTATGTAACTGACATGTGAAAAGTAGTTCTATTTATCCGCCTACTACGTACGAGGTTATTTGCTGGGTAGCGAGAATGGCCGAGTTGTTACGATTGTGCGAAAATGTGATTCAGGTAGACAATTAGAATTGCATTATAGTTCAGAAACTGTTTACTTTTCATGAGGTGATGGTGTTTTCTTTAAAGTAATAATTATTATGATAAATGTAATTTCTAAAACTCAATAAAATTTTATGATATAATGTTTGTATTGTAAAAACCCATATGGTCTAAATACCCGTATGGTCCAGCTCATACTAGACCATATGAGTATACTCATACGGTCGGACCGTACGCGTACGGTCGGACCATACGCGTATGGTCGGACCGTACGAGTATACTCATACGGTCTGGACCGTACGCGTACGGTCCAAATACGCGTATGGTCTGGAACAGATATAAAGATTAACACAAAACGAAATGGCTAAATTCAACATATGAAGTGTGATCACTGTGGAGTAAAACGTTTCATTTGTTTGATGTACAACTGCGCTGATTTGAATAGTTATGATTATTTTTCCTCAGATAGCTAGGTTATCAATATACTTATAGCTCATAACACTAGCTCCATCTTTTTTTAGATCATAAGCTTTTGTTACTGTGCTTGATTTAATTCAAATTCAAATTTTATTTGCACAAACTCATCAACAGGATATGGTTATAGCTCAATTACATAATAAAATGAGATACAAGTTATACATTTGATAATACATGTATGTAAATAAATGAACATGAATGATTATTGTTATACAAATTATCTGCATGGAGTATGAGTTACAGTAATAAAGATTTTCTTATTGCTAAACAATTTGAGATGAAAGAGGAAATAAGTTTTATAATGGGGTATGATTTGTAAAATTTTCATTTTATTCTCAACATTATTAACATTTTTAACACAATCGTAACTACTCGGCCATTCTCGCTACCCAACAAATAATATATACAGATTAATACATGGGCATTTCCATATTGGCCTGGTTATCATCCCGAGACACCCATATTGGCCTGAGACGAAGTCGAGGGCCAATATGGGTCGAGGGATGATAACCAGGCCAATATGGAAATGCCCATGTATTAAACTATTTATTATTTACTTCCGACATCTGCAGACGTAAACACCGGAAGTTGTTTATTTTGTCTGAAACGCATGAGGGTCACCTAATAACCAGTTATTTTCACGGGGTGAAATTTGCGGATTTCTGCTTGACATTCGACTGCATATCTGACAAATGATGATCTGTACTTTATTATCTTGATTCATATTATTGTCCCCCACTCCCTCCCTTTGTGAGCCCTACTATGGCTAATAAAGATTTTGAATATGAATTTGTAGTGTTTTGTAGACGTGTTTGTCATTTTGTCCTTTTCTTTTGATCATTGTGTTGTTTGTTCTTCTTCGACCTTTGGTCTCTTCAAACTATTCTAAGAAATATTTTCGGAAAATGTCCGGAATCGGTTAATTTACAATTATCCTCGATAGACTGGTTCCCATTTACAAGCACATGTACAGGTTCTTTTTGTTCTAGACAATAAAACCAGTCTACAGTGAAGTAACTTATTCTGTTCTTAGATATTTTTTTAGCTCTTCTACAGATTTTACTTTAAGGTTAAACATTTATATTTCGGCATACTCGCAACGTTATCCCACCACATGCAAATACCTATATCTTCCTCGCTTGTATTCAAGAGGATTGGGCAAGTGTGCGTTGTAGATAGTTGTAATAATAAAACCCTAAAATGCTCGCTTACTCGCAAGGGTTTTAACGGGATGCTATTACAAGTAATGGAGCAGCCGCAGAGATTTTTTGCGCTCGCTTACAGAGTTTCTGACACCTGAATTTATCAATAATAAGACATAACCTTTCATGTTGTCCAATATTATAACAAGTTTTTATTACCTACCAGTATTTTACATTTAGAATGTAATTCCCACAAAATAAAAATTCGTTTACCAACGTTAACTACATTTTGAATTTCGTCATTTGTGGTCATTTTCCGGTCAAAGCCTCGCTTTGGTATTTTTTGGATGCCATATTTGGAGATTTGGAGCATGAATGTTTACATCAGCCATACTAAATATACTAAATATCTTAGCGTAAATAGTGAATTTTTATGTTCAACTGCAATATGTTTTTTTGCTCCATTGTGACGAATGGCACCGCTTTGTATATCCGCCGAGACACAAGTTTGTCACAGGAGCTACATTATTGCAGCTAGTTGTAGTGGATAATTAGTCCGAGATTCCACTGCCGTCCGACGGCCTAGTTAGAACTTGCTGTAGCCGCGGGACATCAGAGAGCTCGCCATAAGCAAAACAGCGGATTTTCCTGCACATCTCAA
Source organism: Gigantidas platifrons (assembly GCA_002080005.1). Classification (NCBI taxonomy): domain Eukaryota; kingdom Metazoa; phylum Mollusca; class Bivalvia; order Mytilida; family Modiolidae; genus Gigantidas; species Gigantidas platifrons. The sequence goes on along the minus strand of MJUT01054127.1, from coordinate 365,227 downwards.
CTGTGGCACATTTCCACGTTTTGTGGCTATCAGATTTTATTTTCTATCCGAAACCCTTATATAAATCGCTTCACCGATCATTTTTCTGTTCATTCATAAACATCTTACCCTCAGAAATTGGTGTTACACTCCATTACAGCACAATTTCCCCAGACCATATGATTTCTTCGTTTTGAACACTGACATTTTGGAATATTTGTCACGTGACTTCGAGAGAACTACGATTACCGCAATGTATCATGGGAGATGATTTGCATATATGATCTGACCTTGTCCAAAATATAGGGGGAAACGTAACACATGCTCTTTCCGAAGCCTGTGGATAACACTGCCAAATGAATCTTTTCTATCCAACATATTTTGTATTAATTTCATTAGTCCAAGATTCCTCTGTCGTTCGACGACTTTTTACATCTTGCTGCTGTTGTTGAATGTCGGAGCGCTTGCCATAAACAAAACAGCGGATTTTCCTCACCCACTCGAAAGAGGCACATTTCCACGTTTTGTGACTATCAGATTTTATTTTCTATCCGAAACCCTTATATAAATCGCTTCACCATTCATTTTTCTATTAATTCATAAACATCTTACCCTCAGAAATTGGTGTTACACTCCATTACAGCACAATTTCCCCAGACCATATGATTTCGTCATTTTGAACACTGACATTTTGAAATATTTGTCACGTGACTTCGAGAGAACTACTATTACCGCAATGTATCATGGGAGATGATTTGCATATATGATCTGACCAGGTCTAAAATAGGGGGAAACTTAAGACATGCTCTTTCCGAAGCCCGTGGATAACACTGTCAAATGAATCTTTTCTATCCAACATATTTTGTATTATTTCCTTCTGCTCTGATTTGAGTTGTAGATGGAACTGTTTGTCCTGCAGAATACGCTTTATATCGTCTTGTATGTTTGTTTACGTATAATTTGGCACGCTGCATTTAGTAGCTCCCATCATGCAATGCGTTGTTGTCATCTTTCAGTTAGTATCGAGAGATCATGTTAAAAAAATGGCAGTGAAATGACCAAATCATCGGGTGTAAGGAAAAAACATGCTGTAATCGAGTATAACACCACTCTCTGATGGTAAGATGGTTATGAATGAATAGAAAAATGATTGATGAAGCGATTTATATTAGGGTTTCTGATAGAAGATAAAATCTGATAGCCACAAAACGTGGAAATGTGCCACAGCTGAGATGCGCAGGAAAATCCACTGTTTTGCTTATGGAGAGCTCTCTGACGTTCAACGCCAACAGCAAGATGTAAAAAGTCGTCGAACGGCAGAGGAATCTCGGACTAGTGGATAATATGCCCCTATATATATAGTCAAGCTGAGAAAATAAAGGATCTATTATCCACTACAACGCACAATGCTCTTGAATACAAGCGAGGAAGATATAGGTATTTGTATATGGTGGGATAACGGTGCGAGGATGCCCATATTTCATAGAAGTGGTACTAAATCTGAATCATATCTTTAAAAATCATCAATTTAATCATGTGCTTGAAGTCCGAAAAACAGAAGCGAAAATGAAGTTGTCGGCCCTTGAAAATCCTACTTTCACATTTAATTTAACACGAATTCGGGTTGTTACTTACCAAATTGCAATGTAAGCATTTTTTAAAAATAAAACCAAAATCTGTTTTTCTGACATTAGTAGTATTTTTCAGTATTTAATAATAGGGTTTATTTTTCATCTATCAATCACAGGCACTTGTTTCTGGTAAAAAAAAATGTACCCAGGTACATTTGTACTAATAATACCATGGTAATATAGTATCTGGGTATATTTTTTTTACCAGAAACAAGTGCATGTGCTATCAATGTAGGGATTCATTTTAATTTTTGGTACTTGTACTATACCCGCATGGCAAGAAAAATTAACAACATGCAAAGTATATTTATGGACCAAAAAGCCAAAGCCACGAATGTCCCTATTAACATATTTCAAGACCATTGAAGACTAGTTTTGATCAGTGTAGTGGTCATTTGGTCAATAATTGTCAATCTGGTCGATTGAATCTAATTAAGTAAGGACTGTCTTAAGTTATTTAGGACCTATTATACATTTATTTTAACCCTCACAATAGAAAGGTTAAATGTTAAAATTATGTATTTTTAGGTACTTGTAATATTAGGTAATAAAATTATTAAAAAGTTGCCAAAATTTAGCTGTAATTAAGGTATAATTATGAATTTATATGTAACCTTAATCACTAGCACTAGTAACCAGTTGATATATATATAAATACTGCAGAATACTGTCATCAAGAAGAGTAAGACAGACGAAAAAGACTAACAGATATCTTAATGACCAGTGCATATTATATATATCAATGGCTTGCATCACCAAGTTTTTGGATTTTTGCGTGTGGTGATGTGGTACCTTGCCTTTGATGCGATCTATAAAGTAAATATGTCAATGAATTACATAATGTCTGTGGTTTTCTTTTACTACTCTAGAAACTTCACAATAAAAACTGTGTGGGTTGATGTAGCTAAAATATATTGTTTAAGGTGATATTTAATACCCATAATCCAATATAAATATAATAAATCTTCTCTTTTTGTTTGCAGATGGAGAAAGCAACGTGTGGCTTTTGCCACAGAGATAACAGTCAAGTTATAGAGGAAGTCTGTGGTAATCTACATGTGGAAAAATTGAACGTCAAATATGTCGCAGCCCATCATAAATGCTTGGTATTTAACTTGCACTTGATTTATAGATTTTTTTTCATTTCTTCTTTTACTGATTTGTTTACTATTTACATATATTATGCAACTAGAATGGAAAAAGAATATGTGCAAGTTTAATTTTGACAATTTAATGTCTGTATTACACATCTTATGCTGATATTGTCACTGAATTAATTTTATTTTTACTTAAAATGGTAACTTATAGAACTAGCAATACTTTTATATGTAGCCATTGACCCAGTTTCATGTAAATATTCTGTTTATAGAATTTCATTGTATAAAACAATTTAAAGCATTTGCAGGGTGAAAAATAATATACATTCTAGTAATAGAGGTACTCAGATTTCTCCCACCAGTAAAACCGACCACCACGATATTACTGAAGTATTGTTAAAAGTGGTGTTAAGCACCTAACCCATAACCATATATGACATCCTTCTTTTACTTTGTAAGCAAACCAGTGATATATTTGCTTTGTAAACTTTCACTGGCACATGTGCAGTGCACACATTTAATCCAACTGATAAAATCACACAATAAAATTAGTTATGTTTTAAAAACATCATACTCACTTAAAATTATTAACATATCCAAAAATAAATAAATATGTGGTGTGTTATTAAAACATGCAATCACAATATTATTGTTACAGCTGTTCCATCAATAATACTTTCCTGTCGCAAATGTTGTTAGGTCAGTCTGCTAGAATTTGACAGGTGAAGGATAGAACAGCCAACTTGCATTCACATAAATTGTGTATTGCCTTGCCCGCAAACATAAACAATAATTACCATCTTTCTCATCAAAGTGTACTACCATATTTGTATTGCTAGACATATCAGAATGGAAATTATTCATTGTTAATTCTTCATATTTTATTTTGCATTTAAAAGGTAAATAGATTGAAAATGCTAATTAAACTTTCTCCAAGCATTGTACTAAATAAACTTGATATCCTGTGACAATGTATTTTATATTTCAGCAATACAGTGCACAATTGATACAATACAAGTTTGATAGCTTTGGAGGATTCAAGATAGATAAGGTCTTAGAGGAAATAAAAAGAGGAAAATATTTGGTAAGGGTAAAGAAACTTTTTAGCCTACCTAGTTCAAAGGACCATGTGGGCTATTGTACTCACTTTTGTGTCTATCATCTGTGTACATTAACATCTACTCCAAAATGACTGGAGAAGTAAAGTAATCAAACAAACCTGGTACAATGTATATAGATCATCAGAATTTGTGAATTTGATGTCAATCCAGAATTTTACATGGCCACCAAGACTAATAATGTGACTTGATCTGTTGAAATTCAAAGCTCTCTTTTTTCGAGAAACCATTTAGTGGTTTTAAGTTTAATAAAGTTATGAATGATACTGTGATGGTCCTTTGTGTTTTTGTGCTGATCAAAAATTGTATGATGGCCATCGGAGCAGGACAATGTTTAACATATAACACTATATGATAAAAATGTTTTTAAAAAAATCTTTGATACCACTGACTTATTTGAAAACAAATATTGCTGCAATATTTCTTGGATGGTCCTCCACAAAATGTATGTTGTGTCAATTGGAAATCAAAATGGCTGTCACAAGACAAAAGTTTAACATTGGACACAAATTGTGTGAGTCAGATGATAATTAGAGGAGAAGTGTATTTAACATATGGTTTCAATCTGGTTGTTTCTCACAGTTAATAAAGTTGATTGAACCAACACTGTTCTTAAATGATTGCATACAAATGTTTAAATTTATTAGTAATTGTCATGCATTCCAATATAATCACCGTGAGCCTGTAGTTTATTGTCCCCCGCCTCCCAAGCGGAGCGGAGGATATAGAAATGCCGGGCGTCTGTCCGTCCATCCTTCCAGATATATTGTAAGTGCTCTCAGATTTGTATTTGTTGACCAATTGATTTCAAACTTACACACAGGCATTATATTAAGAATCTCTAGCTTAAGTTCGAAACTGGNCAAAATTCGAAAATAAAATCTATATCATGGCAAGAACAAGTTAATTTTCAATGAGATGATGATGATGAGGTCCGCTTTGTTCTAGACCAACACGCTAACATGGAGTTTTATAGTGCTAGATCACTGAAACAACAGTCCGCTGGTAGACATGTCGCCCCACTCTGACACATTATCCTAATTGCGAGCCAACCAGTCTTTGCTCTTTCTTCTTAATGCTGCGTGTTTAGCGAGGAGGCCACAAATACCAATTTTATAGTCTTTGCTTTTACCTGACAGGTCTGCCATGATCTATCACACTCGAGGTGAGCACGCTACCCATTACGCCTCCGATGCGGTTTTCGTTGAAATAAGTTTTATGGAAAGGATTTAAGCATATGTAAGAACAACGTCAGTCTTTGCTTTAATTTTTTTCACCTACTTGCGTAAATAATTTTCACTTGTCCGAATCCAGTTTTACTTGTCTCAGGCTTCGCGCAAGTGGGTTATCGTGAAAACTGTAATGTGACTAAATTAGTGACTCATTCTACATGAATTTTAATTTTGTTTAACTTTTAATTTCATGTCCTTATTATTATGTTTTTTTTTATACAGAAGTGTACAGTATGTAAACCAAGGAAAGGCAATGGTAAGAAGAGTAAGGATGGTTACAATGTTAATGGTGCTACAGCAGGATGTGCATTAATGACCTGTAGAAAAACCTT